>BQNB010010656.1:0-71066 GCA_026074375.1 Tanacetum coccineum
GGAGACTTTGTTTATCGCAGAAATGACGCAAGTCATGCGGCAGCCGGTGGAAAGCTTGGACCAAAGTGGGAAGGTCCTTATGAGGTCATAGAAGAACTAGGTGATGGAGCATATAAGCTAAGGACTATGGCAGGCGCGGACCTACCGCGGATATGGAACGTTGCCGATTTGAAGAAATGCTACCTCTAGGCTGCAGCACATGCATGGATGAACCCTCATTGTTCTTAGGACCCCTAATAAAAGTAATCCATGCATCTTTTAACTTTTTGTTCTTAAGGTATTAATAAAACTCCGCAGGGCCTTGCTAACCCTGCGATTTCTCTATTTTGAAAATTTTCCATGTTACGGTCATTCCATGAATGCATGATATTATGATTATCTCTGGATGTTTATAGGATAAGTACCCTAATAATTGCTTGCTGCGTAAGAGGGTTGCAACCCTAGTGACCACCGATTCTGTATCTTTAATCTGTGTACCTAAGACGTTAGGCGCATAAAGAAAGACTCCCAAGGAGCACGTAAGTCACTAAACGTGCCATATATATACATCAATGATAGTTAAAATTATCCACTTACAAAAAATTGTTGCCCACGGACATCCATGGGAATATTACATTAAAAGACAATCAAAGTGCCACAGGCGGCACTACGGCTCAAGGCCAATCCAAATTGTACATGGGCGGCAGAGACTTGGATCTAATCAACCGGGGGGATGCCTCATCCCCAGTTGTCTCTGTCCGTGTATCAACATCTGTCAACAAAATAGCAAGACCCTGAGGAGCAACAGTAGGTGCTGACACCGAAATACCGTCAGACCTAGGGTGATGCGCGGACCCGATCCCATGAGTGCGACATACAACCCGACACTTTTTCTTCTTCTTAGCATGACTCACGTTTGCCATAACGGCATCTTCCAACAGCATTTCTTCTTTAAAAACCCATGGATCTCTGGGATCACGTACCTCCAGATACACAGGGATCTTTAGCTGGGAGGAACTAGGACGGAGCTCGCGGATCCACTAAGGAGTTTCTTCCCCAACATCACTCTCTAAGTGTAAGGACGTCATAATCAAATCTATGGGGGCGTCCTTAAGTTTCTTCGTATGATCAATCAGAGGATATTTTACGTCTTTTAGGGCATGAAGGGCCGCAACATATTTGGCGTCGGCCTCAGGGTCGTACGCCTCAATCACCTCTAAATCCAACTGGGCCTTCCTATGCTCCACCTCATGTTAAAGTCCCTCGCTCATGCCTTTTGCAATCCCAGCGGACACGACATTCGCAAACGCCTGCCTCAGGTCGGTGGACTCCGCACATTTCATTACGGCTAGGCGTAGACCGTGTCCGATAACCCATCAGCGGCCTGCGATGGCTGTAAGCATGCGAGGATACAACTCCTCGTCAAAGTCTATGCTTAGCGCATCCAGACGTGCATCCATTTCCGCACAGCGCCTCTCCACTTTGTCATCCTCACGCTTTAAAAATTCTTCAAAAGCGGCCTCTATTTGTTCCTCACCCATAACTTGAGCTTGAAGAGTAGACACCTGCTAAAACAGTTGATTGTTATTTACTTGAAGGTCTGCAAATTTAGCGCGGAGGCTTTCCAACTCTCTGGTTAATACCGCACTATTAGCCTCCGCGGCCTTCTTCATGTCAGCCTCGGCCTCCAGCAGGGTCTCTAGATTCCTAGTTTGATTATGGAGGCCCTGCACTTCCGTATCCAGTTCTTTATCTCCTCCTCTCGCTCATGGATTCTCTAATCTCGCTTGGATACCTTTTCTTTGGCTTTCTTCAGCAATCGGACCTCCTGTTCAAACCTTAACCGCAGCTGGGAACCCATAGCCACTTGCCGTGCCAGATTTACGTTGTACTGGTTTAAGAATTCCTCATTGGGCAAGTGGCGCAGCTCCGAAAAATACCCTGGCGGCACCATATGATCCACTGCGTCCTGGCATGCACCCGGGGTGTCAAAGCGGCAGCTATTGGTTATACCCCATCCCGGCTGATATATACTGCCTAGCGACCTAGCAAAGGATGTAAAGGAGGAAGACTTCTCAGAATATGGATCCGCCGCGACGGTCGCTCCCTTAGAAGACCTGCATTAAGGACGAGAAACATATGAACTGTTAGCATACACAAAAAAACGAAGCGAAGGGAATATACTTTGTTAGCATACTTCAAAGAGATCGTGGAACGAATCACTTACTCAGCGATATCTCGTGCTGGGGCTGGCTGTGGCTCTGCGAAAGATAACGGGTCCGGATCAATAGTACCAGCAGGAGTCCCCTGCGAGGCAGGCGCAGACAAGGAGGAGCCCGCCTCCAATCCCGTTGAAGCAAAGGGTTTTCCTCCGAAGGTACTCTGTGCTGGGTGGGAGACATCAAAATCTTTCCTCAATACCTTCGGCGGGGCATTCGCATTCGTCCCATCATTCACCCTCTTGCGGCGCCTTTTGCTCACAAGGGGTACATCAGCGGCATCTTCCTCCTCTATGACTATATTTGGAGCGACCCCCGTGGTCGACGCATGTTTGGTAGGAGGAACTTTGGAGGCGTCTGTCTCTAAGAATTGGTCTTCCGTTCCGTCGCCCTCATTAATTTGTTGCGAGGGGTTTTCATTAGCAAAGTCCAGGGACGACCTATCTATAGTGGATGGTGTCCTGGAAGACTCTGTGGCTGTGGCCGGCTCGTCCATATCTATCACCCGGTTTACGGTGACTGTCAGCAGCGGCACCTCATGAGCAGCACGCGGACGGGTGCCGGTCTTTATTTTGGCAGGACTTAGGGCACTAATCAAATTGAACAAATCCATATCTGGATTCAAACACGCGCTATTAGCATATCTTTCTAAATATACAAGTAACTCAAGGAAAATATATAAAACACCCACCCCGGCCATCGTCATACAGGAATGTAAAACACACGAAACAGAATTACGGACGAAATTACGTTTAAGACGCGGCAGTGGATTTCGAAATGACTTACTTTCGACGCGCCTATAACCGACAGTTGTGACAAATGAATTTGATAATAACCGAGGATATCGAAGAGAAATTGTGATATAGGGATACAAAAATTAGCAAACTCAAAAAATTTGGTCACCGATTTTGTCCTCCGGAAAGTCCACGATCCTGTCTCCTAGAGCAGGAAGTTCCGGATGCAGATCCTCAGATATACCGTACTCACTGGTAAACTCTAGCAGATATTCCTGGGAGATAATTGATAGGGCGGTTTCAAGTTGTATGGTATCCTTACCCATCCCTAACCAGTTTTATAGAATGGCGTTGTGTACTAACCTGGCGTGATGCGATTCCGTAGGAATAGGTAACGTATGCGGCTGTATGTGTGAAAATGGAGGTTTAGATTCAAAGATTGTGTAAACATGAACAGTCCTCACTGGCCCTATTTATACTATGCCCTCGAATGTTGTGCACAGTTGGATGTTTGACATGTGTCCCCACTTATCCTTTGGACGGTTAGGAATTACGAGGAAGGTGACACATCTTGGGGGCCCACTTGTGCCATCAATTAGCCGTTTTAGCTGTTTCTCGGTTCATGTGTCCTGTTTTTCTACTACGGGGCCCCACCTACAGCGTTTGACGGTTTTGCATTCTTAGAGTGGTTTGAAAGTCTAGTAACCGTGACCATGGTCCTGACCACGGCCATGACCACGGCCACGTCTTCTAGACTGGGGGGACATGATGACGTATAGTATGGACCGACCCGGCCCACTCATACTAATAGACTCAGTAGCTGATAATGGGCCTGCGGCCCATGATTCGCGGTCACGGCCTCCTGGACCTACGGGTCGCGGCTAGCGGCACAAATAACCGTGACCGCAGCATCTCTACAAGTTATCTTTAGGAAAGGATAATCTAATTAAATAAGAAGATATCCTTTACTTATTTAAATCATGTAGGATAACTATGAATCCCTACAATATCGGCCGCATCTTGGGCCGAAAGATACGGAAACCCTAAGAGGTATTCAGCCTATAAAAGGAGCGTAATTAGCATCAATACATGTATCAAAACAAACCCTAATTACACTCAATTACTCTCTCAAAATCACATACTTACTCTCACGCCGAATTCTAATCGTGTGATCCGCTCCCACGATAAGGTTAACGGTGTTTATATCTTTGTGCAGGGTCCTTCAACGAATTCACTTGGTACAAGAACGAAGTACTTTATACCCGAATAGCAGCCTATTTGGATCCAACTAGACCCAACCTAACCTTTGTATCAACATGTTACAGATGGTGTAAACCCACAAACTATACATCCATATGATGTGGGATAGATTAATAACTCCAACATTAAATTATCCTTCCCAAAACATTTTGGAATGGCAAGAACTAAAAATGTGAACGTATATTTTTAAAGTCGAGACATGGCAAGAACCTTTTCCTGGTTCTGCGGTTCATCCAGATGATACCGAGTGTAATCCATATGAAGTTCTTTGCTTGATATCTTGTTGTTTTTTGAGATCTGAAGAGTTTTTGCTACTTTCCTAAGCTCCACCTTTTGAACTTTACCGGTTCCCGTTTTTGGTAATTCTGTCACAAACTCGACTTTCTTCGGAACCATAAATTTTGGCATGTTTTTTTGGCAGTATGCCAGTATATCATTTTCAGTTGTGCTTGCTGTCTTCTTCAAGACTACGAAAGCACAAGGGCTCTCTCCCCACCTAGGATGAGGCATGGCCACCACCGCTGCTTCGAGTATGGCAGGATGTTTGAATAGAATGGACTCTAGTTCAACGCTACTAATGTTTTCTCCGCCTGATATAATCACGTCTTTAGATCTGTCTTTTATTTCTAGGTACCCATCAGAATGAATAACTCCAACATCGCCGGTTAAGAACCATTCTTTCTGAAAGGCTTTTGCCGTCTCTTTCTCATTTCTTTTAATACCATTTCTTGAGGCTACTTCCGCTAGTACGATTTCCCCCACTCGCTTTTACCATCGTGTGGAAACACCCGCCATTGTTTTCACGTTCTTGACATCTACATCCGCGAGTGTGAGTATACTTACACCCTGACGAGCCTTTATTGTGGCTTGTTGGTCTCTAGGCAGTTGGTCCCACTTGGTTTGCCACTCGCAAATGAAGGCAGGTCCTTCGTGTGCCTCTGTGAGGCCATTCGCCATGCAATTATTGGAATCCCAAGGGTCTTCCTTCTTCTTCATGGAAGGCGCGGGCGAGGCGCCCCTCCGGAGTATGTGACCTTAGAAATTAAAAAAAAGTTCTTTCACAACGCTCATGGGGGCTTGGCTTCCAAAAGTTATTGACGAATACAGGGGCACAAAACACAAGTGTGTGTTCACCGTGTGGTCTTGGAAATTACTTTTGGGCTTTCATTCGCGGTGGTGTTGCGTATAGACACATTTGTGCCACCTCTGGCCGCGATGCCCCAAGTGAAAGTCCAGCCGTTGCAATGGAACATTGGTAGTGACCAAAGATACACTACTTCTGTACCCATTTCCCAACCTTGAATCAAGCTCATTGTGCTAAGAAACGCACCACGGTGGCTATAGACCACTCCTTTGGGGTCAAAGGTTGTTCCAGATGTGTAATTGAGCGCAATCGCATCCCACTCGTCCTCAAGCTCTTCCCCTTGGTACTGTGGATTTCCACTGGCGGAATGAGGTGATCATACACTCCATTCTCTCCCAAGGGCTGACACCAGTGGGCTTGTTGATATGATGTGGGATAGATTAATAACTCGAACATTAAAGTATCCTCCCCAAAACATTTTGGAATGGCAAGAACTAAAAATGTGAACGTATATTTTTAAAGTCGAGACATGGCAAGAACCTTTTCCTGGTTCTGCGGTTCATCCAGATGATACCGAGTGTAATCCATATGAAGTTCTTTGCTTGATATCTTGTTGTTTTTTGAGATAAGAGTTTTTGCTACTTTCCTAAGCTCCACCTTTTGAACTTTACCGGTTCCCGTTTTTGGTAATTCTGTCACAAACTCGACTTTCTTCGGAACCATAAATTTTGGCATGTTTTTTTGGCAGTATGCCAGTATATCATTTTCAGTTGTGCTTGCTGTCTTCTTCAAGACTACGAAAGCACAAGGGCTCTCTCCCCACCTAGGATGAGGCATGGCCACCACCGCTGCTTCGAGTATGGCAGGATGTTTGAATAGAATGGACTCTAGTTCAACGCTACTAATGTTTTCTCCGCCTGATATAATCACGTCTTTAGATCTGTCTTTTATTTCTAGGTACCCATCAGAATGAATAACTCCAACATCGCCGGTTAAGAACCATTCTTTCTGAAAGGCTTTTGCCGTCTCTTTCTCATCTTTCAAATACCCTTTCATGAGGCTACTTCCCCGTAGTACGATTTCCCCCATCGTTTTCCCATCGTGTGGAACACCCTCCATTGTTTTCACGTTCTTGACATCTACATCCGCGAGTGTGAGTATACTTACACCCTGACGAGCCTTTATTGTGGCTTGTTGGTCTCTAGGCAGTTGGTCCCACTTGGTTTGCCACTCGCAAATGAAGGCAGGTCTGTGGCCTCAGTGAGGCAATAGGCATGCATTATGTGGAATCCAAGGTTTTCCATCTTCTCAATGAGGGCCGCAGGCGGAGGCGCCCCTCCCATGAGTATGTTGACCTTAGAAGTTATTTCACAACGCTCATAGGGCTTGGCTTCCAAAAAGATATTGAAGACTACAGGGGCACAACACAAGTGAGTCACCTTGTGGTTGGAAATACTTTTGTACATTTCATTCGCGGTGGTGTTGCGTATAGACACATTTGTGCCACCTCTGGCCGCGATGCCCCAAGTGAATGTCCAGCCGTTGCAATGGAACATTGGTAATGACCAAAGATACACTACTTCAGTACCCATTTCCCACCCTTGAATCAAGCTCATTGTGCTAAGAAACGCACCGCGGTGGCTATAGACCACTCCTTTGGGGTCAGAGGTTGTTCCAGATGTGTAATTGAGCGCAATCGCATCCCACTCGTCCTCAAGCTCTTCCCCTTGGTACTGTGGGTTTCCATGGCGGATGAGTTGCTCATACTCCAACTTCCCAAGGCTGACACCAGTGGGCTTGTTGATGTCATCTATCACAATGACCAATGGAATAGCTTGCTGGTCAGATGAGTTGTCTTTCAAACTTTCCACCAGCAACCGTAGCCCCTCAGATGCTATGGGAACATACTCAAAGTCCACGAAAAAGACCTTCGCTTCAGAATGGTGGAGAATGGTGGCTATGTTCTTAGCATCTAGCCTTGTGTTAATTGCATTAAGCACAGCTCCTGCCATCGGGACAGCGAAATGCATCTCATACAACGCGGGCACGTTGGGTGCTAGTACCGATACCTGTATAATAAGCAAACCAAAAATTAGGAACAAGAATCTAGTTGTAAATATTCGTAGAAAACTAATATTTAATATCTACACATCTGCATGGATAATTGAAAACCACACATTTTATTTACATATAGTGAATGCATATAATTATTAAAGAAACTTACAGCATCGTTCTTGACAACATTAAGCGAACGCAGAGAGTAGGCAAGACGACAACATCGCTCATAAGTTTGGCTCCAGGTGAAGCGGATACCGTTGTATATGACTGAAGTGCGGTTTGAATAAACTTCAGAGGCTCTTTTAATGAAAGTAAGAGGCGTAAGGGGGACATAATTTGCTGCACATTTTGCAAGTTTGTCCATGATCTTTTTTTTATAAGTTTATTTAACTCGACAACACTTTGGATATGGATGCAAAATTGCGTGTGATATGAGAGGCAGAAGGTGTGTATAAATAGAGACATGGATCACGTTATTTATAAGGACTACGTGTATAACTATTTTTGGATATATAATATAACAAGGAAGATGTTTTTATATCACACAAGAGAAACGAGGAATGCCACGTCCACACCTTTTTTACATAAAAAAATCCACACCCACATGTGGCAAGTGACGTTGACCAATAGAATTGTATTAAATTTTCTCTTTCTTACTTTCACTCCCAATAATTAACTTACACATATGGGTGTGGATTTTTTTATGTAAAAAAGGTCTGAGTGTAACATTCCTCATCATACAAGACTTTTTGACTTTAATTTCTGAGGGTTTTAATTTTCCGTAGTTTCCCAAAACGTATTTTACAATTGTACGGGGGCAACTCTTATCAAAGAACTTCAAGTTGTTTATCTTACATCGTATTTTTAGCAAAAGTAACCGTTGCTAGAACTGAAGATGGAGCTGTAGATGGAGATGGTTCTGTAATTAATAATTTGTATCTAACTATAAACATCCTAAAATAAATATATATTCAATTAATTAATTATACCACCACTCTATACTACTGACGAATTACAAAAAATGGAGGTTATGAAAAGAGATTAATTTTATAAGTAGCATGAAGTCAAAGAACTTCAAGTTGTTTATCTTACATCGTATTTTTAGCAAAAGTAACCGTTGCTAGAACTGAAGATGGAGCTGTAGATGGAGATGGTAATGGAGGTTATGAAAAGAGATTATTTTTATAAGCTGCATGAAGTAGCATTTGATTTTAAGAGTTATGAAATATTTTATTTTTTTATAATCTCTTATAATTTTGTCTACCAAACGAAACTTATATTTTAAATAGCTTATTTTTCAAAGAAATAAGCATAATCTCTTGACAATCTTGTGTAACAAACATGCATATACATGTAATGATGTACCAGCGCACGCCATTGGTGGGTGAATTGTATATTTGTGTATATGGGAATTTGTATGTTGAGGTTATTCAGATTTCAGACCGTAAATATTTACTTTACCTTAATTTTAAAAGAAAAATATAAACTATATATATCTTTGAGCATTATAAATATACACAATCACAGACAAATACGCAGTCGTTTTGACTGTGGGTCATTTGCTACAGTAACGGGCTCCTATTTTGGGCCAGCCCGATTTTAGTTTTTTTTTTTTTTTAATTTGTATGCACAAAGTAGGAGGAAAAAAAAATATTACAAAAGTTCCGATTTATTCAGATAAAAAAAATACAAAATGGTCCCTCAACTTTTAACTATCCCTCAAATTTTAACTATTTAATCCCGTAAAAAAATTAATAAAAAAAACACGTCAAGTTTTTATTGTTCAAAACTTTTTTACATTCATCGGCCCAAAAAAAAGATATCGAACCGTCCCAAAAAAAGAAAATATTCGGGAAAAAATTAACCCGTCCCAACGCAAAAATTTTTTTTCCCGAATCATACAAAAAAAAGAAATATCCGGGAAAAAAATTAGCCAAAAAAACCCAAAAATAGCCTAAAATCTGGCCCAAAGTAAAAAAAAATAGAAAACGGAGCCTCACCTTTTAACTATTTACGATTTTCTTACACAAAAATTCCCGTAAAAAAATTTACAAAACCGTCCCAAAAAAAGAAAATATTCGGGAAAAAATTAGCCCGTCCCAACGCAAATTTTTTTTCCCCGAATCATACAAAAAAAGAAAATATTAAAAATTAGCCCCACCATAACGCATCGCTAAAAAAAACCCCGAAACGTAAAAAAAGAATTATTCGGGAAAAAATTAACCCCGCTGCAACGCGCGGGTTCTTTTGCTTGTTATATACTATTAAGTGTTTGAGTTGTTTACGGGGCGTGTTTATGAAAGAAAAAACCGTTACAACATAGCAAACATAAGACTTTAATAAACACTAGCGGGCATTTGTCCGTTGCGGCGGCAAATAACCTATGATTAAAGTCTAGTTATTAACACAATAACAATGATGGGTTGATCAATCGAAGAAAAAAAAAATGACCATTGATCCGGCCCAGTTCATCCGTTTTTATCGGTTTCGATCAGTGCTTTCAGGTTCATTTTTGAACGACTTTTATTGACTAGCCGAACCGATGACAAGTGCAGTGCCCAGTTAAAACCGTTGGTCCGGTCTGGTTTAAAACCGTGTGTACCATCACATGTGTTTTATTAGTTTGTACAATATGTATAATAATATAATAACATGTGTTTTTCATTTTAGAGTGTTATTAAAAATAACATTAATTGGTGTATTTAAAGAATTTATATTTTGTGCTTTAAATGATGTAAAGTTTAATTTTTAATGTTTTAAGTTTAAATAATTAACTTGTACAGTTTGCTTTTTTTCTTGTACAATAAGTTATTAAATTTGTATTCCTTAATTTTAAGTTTTAGGTGCATTTCATGGTTAGAAGAGTGATTACAATGTTTATTGACTTGTACAATAAAAGCATCCGCTATTGTGGTTTATGAATAAGTTTAAATTTTTTGAAGAGGTTCCTAAATTTGTGAGCCATAGTGAGAAACCATTTCAATCTTCGATAGAATGAGACTCCGATGTTTGGTACCAAAAGAGAATCGAACAAAGAAATATGTTACATAGATCTAAATCAAATATAGTCAACCTCGATGATAGCGATTTCCGATGCCACCAAGGCGATTTCCGATAACCTTTTTTCCTAAAACTTTTCCTGATCACATTCCCCAACCATTATTTTTCATAAACCTTAATTTCTTAATCATTATTTTTTGTCGTCATCTGATCCCTATTCTCAAACCCTAATTTTTAAACCTTTTCTCAAACCCTAATTTTTCAAAACCTTTTTTCAATTTTCAATGGGAACCTTTCGCTCTAAGGAGGACGATGTTCAACAGATCTCTACTTCGGTATTCGTCACTAACTTCCCTGATCAATTCTCTGCTAAAGATCTTTGGAACACCTGCAAGCAATATGGGTATGTCGTCGATGCTTTTATCCCTAATCGAAAATCGAAAGCTGGTAAAAGATTTGGTTTTGTTCGTTTCATTAAAATCTTTGACGTGGATCGTTTGGTTAATAATTTATGTACGGTGTGGGTCGGACGTCATAAAATTCACGCTAACCTTGCTAGGTTTCAGAGGCCGCCTCTGTACAAAAACAATAATCAAGCCAAAATTGGGGAAAGCAGGCATAATTTAGGCGTGCCTCTTAAAACTAAAGGGCCAAATGGGACCTCTAATTCATACGCTCATGTGGTTAAAGGTTCTCAATCACATAATCTAGACTCGGAAAACATTCCAGCAATGATGCTTGATGATTCATGCCTGAACCAACAAAACTTCAATTGTTGTTTGATGGGTAAGGTAAAAAACTTTGAGTCCTTATCTAACTTGAAGGTGGTCCTGGTTAATGAAGGTTTCGACAACATTGATCTCAAATATATGGGTGGATACTGGGTAATGATCAAGTTTCAATCGGAGGAGGCAAAAAAAACTTTTCAATCTAATGTGGGTATTGGTACTTGGTTCGCAAAGATTCAACAAGCATCAACTGACTTCTTTGTTGAAGGGAGGGTTGCATGGGTAGATATAGAAGGCGTTCCTTTAAAAATGTGGTCTGATAATACATTCAAACGCATTGCTTCTAAGTGGGGTACCTTAATTCATGCTGATTCTCATGAGGACGGGAATTTCTACACAAAAAGAATCTGCATCAACACGAATATTACATCTAATATTCTTGAGTCGTTTAAAATCATTTATCGTGATAAATTGTTTTGGATTCGAGCTAAAGAGGTTTCTGGCTGAGAACCTAATTTTATAGAGGATAACGACGACGACTCAGACAACGATGATGATTTGATTAATGACTAAAAAAAGATGAAGAATTGGAAGGTGATAGTGATACAGAAGCTGTTCCAGACACAATTTTTGATGATGCCTCAATCCACATTAATGCCGAAAATGCTTCTGTAGAAAAACAAAAGACGCATTCAGAAGATCCTTTCAACATATACAAACTTCTCACCAAGAATAAGGAGAACAACCACAAAGAATTCAATTTGGAAGGCAGTTTGAAATACCCCCAGGTCAAGGTTGGACCGAACGAGTGGATCGAACTAAGGATGCGAACAAAAGTCTTTTTTGAATCGAACGGATTCATTCTATAGAAGTTCGAACGAGTTTAGTGTTGTTGTGAATTGAAACGACGTGAAAAAAGAGGTTGGATCGATCAAGAGGAGCGAACTGGAAGACTCGAACGAGTGGAAGTGTTAAGGAATCGGAACGAGTATACTTCCTCAAGGATCGAACCAGCGTATACTTCAAGGATCGAACAAGCGATCGAACGAGATACGATCGAACGAGTGGAGATCTAGACGATCGAACGAGATACGATCGAACGAGTAGAGATCTAGACGATCGAACGAGATACGATCGAACGAGTAGAGATCTAGACGATCGAACGAGTGGAGATTTAGACGATCGAACTAGACGATCGAACGAGTGGATCGAACAAGTCGACCGAACTAGCAAAGTACTTTGGATTACTAGCAAAACTCTTTGGACTCCCCGAACGGAGTGACCTCCTACATCAACCGAACATAAAGGATTCGAACAAGCTTTGGCGATCGAAACAAGAGGATCGAAATTAAGACGATTCGAACTAGACAAAACCTTCAAGGACGATACTAGGCCAATCTCTTGTCGGAACCGAACTAGGGAAAACTCCAAGGACTGGCTATACGAACTAGTTATTCTTGAGAAAACCTAATCCAAATATCAAACAACAACAAAAACATAAACACAAATCAAAACAAATCATCCAATCACTTACGATCAGTCATACTAACCAAACTTATTCTAATGCAACAATATGAAGAAACAAATGAGTGCCAGGTACCGATATCGTTCCACCAATGTTGGTTGAAAATGATTACGAATCAGGAAGGTTCGTTATACACGAGGTACATTCAAGGCAAAAACCCAATGGCAAGCTGATATGATAATCCATCCGAATTGGACCTACACCCTCACCGATTGGTCACTGATGCGTCACCTTCTGATTTTCACTATTTATGCCCGCACCAAGGAAGAAACTTGATTCTGAATTCAATGAGGAGGAAAACAAACTTGAGATGGCTGATACTCAAGCTGAAATCATTCTTAGTCAAGGTCTTCCCAGACACATCTTCAACATCCTAAATCAAACAAGCACTGCAAAGGAGATTTGGGATATGTGGAAGTGCTTATGCACAAGGAAATCAGGTAGGACTCTTCAACAAAGGAAGGAAGATCTGTTTGATGAGTACGAACGCTTTCGTGCCATTGGAAACGAGTCCATTCATGACTACTTTGTGCGTTTCCACAAGCTTGTGAATGACATGAAGATTACTCAGCTCGAAATCCCTACTCATCAGATGAACACTAAATTTGTCAACAATCTTCCAGCCTATTGGGGTAAGTATGTGACTAATGTCAAACAGAACATGGATATCTCAACCACACCTTATGTTCAGATCTATACTCATCTCAAAGCCTACGAGCCTCATGCCAAAAAGACTCTCAAGAAACAGGAGCAGAGTTACAAGTCCATTGTTGATCCACTGGCCTTTATGTTGCTCATTCCTCATCTGCCACCTGCTCTTTATTACCCTCCAACTCCTAGTCCTCAACCTACTGCTCAGTCTCCGAATGACGCTTTGATGGCCACTATGACTCAGATTGCTAATCTCTTAAGTGGTTTCCAAAAGCAGTTTCCACCCACCAACAACCAGCTCCGGACTTCTTCCAACTCCAAAACTCATGCTACGGTGCATGATGGTCAGATTGTTACTGAACCAATTCAGAGGAAGGCTCCAGGTAATGTTGGTAATACAGGTGTTCGAGGCAAAAAGGTGATATGCTACAACTGCAGAGGAGAAGGACATGTTGATAGTCATATGTAAAAGACCCAAGGACAGATGGACTCTTAGTACTTCAATAAGGATTAAGCTCTACTATGGAGCTAAAGAGGAAAGGAGATGTGTTAGATGCTGAAGTTGAAGCATTCCTCATGAGGTTGGACTGCACCGCAACTTATGATCAACCTCCAGGCAACTGGACTACAACAAACATGTTTAAGCCAATCATGGAGGATGCATATGACTAGGACGTGGATGAAGGCCCAATGCTGCTTCGATTTCATGGCAACTTATCTTCCAACTAGTGCAACCAACATTCCACGTCAATGAGGTAACACCATTGACAATCAAATCTTTGATCATGTGGGTTATCAGTCGAGTCAGGAGATGCACACAGAAGAACATTTAGACTCCGATGTGTGAGAATGAGATTGATGAAATACAAACCCGTATCATCAGTATCTTCTTGACACCGAAAGCCCAAAATTTTCCAACTGAGGTAATCTGCTGAACATCCGATAAAGTTTCTCTGATCGCCATCTTTACTGACTTGCAAACCCAAACTAGACGGGACATGCTAGGTTAACAATGACAAATGTTTGGGAAATCGAGACCTTTAAAAAAATGAGCTTCTTCAATGCAAGCAAGAAATATGTACGGTCTAGTATTATCACAAGGTCAAACTTGATCTTGAAAACAAAGTTAGCTGAGAACAAGCTTCCTTTCGGCGATTCAACGTAATTAATAAGCGAACGTGAACTTGTGCAGGAATAACGATTTGCTTAAATCCAATCTTTCAAAAAGAAAAATCATTTGCATTTTTACATTCTGAATAATGGAAAAAGATTTTTATCTGAGAAAAAGGATCTAGCAGATAGTTATCTAGATGAAATATGTTTGTTGAAAGAATGCTAAACAAAGTTTGCAAAGAGATATGTTGCAAAGATTTAAATACCAACACAACTATTCTCTTATGCTTTCTAAGAAACCTAAAGCCACAACGCTGACTTGCACATGGACCATCCTAGGTACCCGGAACCCAGGTCTCTGGTATATAGCCAAGCGAGCTCAACCTGTCTTGTACGATGCTGATACCCTTTTGCATCCCGCTCACCATCCTGTTCGCATATGGGATAGTGAAGATGTCTTGGTACACCAAGTGGTTAGCATGAAAAAGATAAGTGAAAACCAGGTGCGTAGGACCCTGCCAAACGGTTTCTATGATAAGCTTAAAGCGATGCTGTTTGTTCTCAGAAGGAACTGTCCTCAAGAACAGGCGTATATTGCTTTCTGCCAACGAAATTGCTATGTCAAGCTTAGTAAAAAATCCACACCTGCTAATCCTTTTCGTTATAAAAGTCGACCTCCCAAGTCAAGTTCTGGCCAGTCTTCTAAAAAGTTATTGCTTTGTTTTTCATCAATTTGAAGGTATCATAAAAGACAGAAACAACACAAAACCAGGACTAGGTTTCTGAATGGTGTTATGATTATGCAAAACAGTTTGTTTCTTGAACAACAACTCGGTACCATTTTAACGACCATTGCAAAAAAAAACATATATCCAAATTGCTTAATGATACATTTATCAAAAGAGATAAGAGATGTGAACAGATTTTTGATGCATGGGACGGCGGGAGTATTGAAACAATGTGTTTCTGAATAACAAGAACTTGACATAAAAGAAGAAAAATCTTTTAATCAAAAAATGCTGCTTAATTGCTGAGTGTTTATGAAAAAGATTATTGTCTATTGTGGTTTACTTCCGATATTTGTTGTGCCCCCTAGTTCAAATTGCCTTTTTGCGAAAGATCTTAGATCTGCAAACGACTAGGCGAACACCATCTAAAGTTTCTTGAACTTGAAGCTGAGTTTTAAAACAACAAAGATGGTCATTGAATACTGAGAAACGTAACTCTCACTTATCAAAGAAACCATATTGATTTACAACTTAAATTTAGAACTATAAACGTGCATAGGACCTTCTAGTGTCCAATGCCATTTTTGAAATTAAAGTTAAAACAACAGCTTCAGAGGGAAGATGACACTATCAGGAATTTAGATGCTCAGATCACATCCTGAGTGTTTAATGAGGTTCCACTGAAGGTAGTTGTGACCAACAAGTTCAGTTGAAAGATACAATTACCTCCCTTAGGATTCAGCTAGACGGCCTTAAGGTAGAAAACGTGAGTCTGAAACGACGGTATGATGAACTGTCACAGGCGAATACTCACTCACGTACTGCGTACACTGAAAAGCTTAGTGCCTTAACTGCGGGAAATAACCAGCTGAAAGCCCAAGTAAATGGTAAAACAAGTAGTGGACTTCAACCTCTGGACACCAAAGTGCTTGCTCCAGGAATGTACACTTAGGTACTAAGTATATTCCACCACCCAAAGTGCTAATGGGTCAATTAACCCCGGTTACTAAGAGGAAGAAAGTAACTTTCAGTGAAACCTCCCAGACCTTCACTCAAACCAACTAAAAACCGTTGTGATCCTAAAAGAAGAAACTAACGTGTGTGTGCCTTGTCTAAGTGAGGTAAAAACCCACTTTGGAGCCGCAAACTGTCTTAGGAGAGCCCTCGGAATCATAGTGCTTTGCGGTTTTAAAGAGTGCGGAATGCTAGGGAGAGTTAGAAGCCCACCATAGGACTTTGAATAAAAAGAATCGTGTGATTCTAAATTGCTTGTTAACATTAGTTTTATTTCAAAGTTGAACATGTCTTGTGCTGCATGTAACAAATCTTTGGTTATTGCTAATCATACTGATTGTTTGGTTATGTGTGATGGTTCTGTGAATGTTAACCCCACCAGACTCTAACGTTTTAAACGCCACCAACGAACGAATGGAACCCATTATTAAGAAAGTCTTGGGTCCCAAAGTTCTCTTAAACCCATTAGCAATCCTGTTGCTAATAGCAAGGCCTCAGTGGACAGCCCTCCCACTAGAAGGCATTTTCAATTATTTGTAAGTATCCTTTAAATAGGATCATGGAACATACTTATATGCCAATAGAACCTTACCCTCGAGGTCGCTAGTTCAAGCCCCCAAATAACTATGTCTCTAGGTTATTGACCTTAAACTTAGTTGATCGAAAGGCAGGTTCCAAAGGGATGCTCTGGTATTTTTGATTGTTAACTACCGGACCTTCAGGGCTCCTTAACACCGTAAATGTTTGGGTTCTCACAGGTAGACAAATTGTTCTATGGTATATGGGATTCTGGTTGCTTCAAGGACTTATGACCGGTGATCGTGCGCGCTTATAAAACTTTGTAGAAAAGTTCATTGGTACTGATTGAGATTGGCAACGATGATTATGCCGCATTCGGCGGCTATGGTGATTATAAATGGGTGACTCTATCATCTCTAGGACGGTCTATTTCGTTGAAGGTCTCAAGAACACCTATTCTCAGGTAGGGACAAATTTTGGGATGGGGTTTAGAAGTTGCATTTGTGTTATTGCAGGTAGTGCAAATTGTTCTATGGTATCTGGATTCAGGATGCTCAAGACATATGACCGGTGATCGTGCGCGTCTTATCAACTTTGTAGAAAAGTTCATCAGCTTCACCAGTTTGCTTGCTTACAAAAGCCTCTTCAACGAAGTCATGGTTATGGCATCGTCGGTTGAATCATTTGAATTTCGGGACATTGAATGAATTGGCTCGGAAAAATCTAGTCAGAGGACTACCCATGCTGAAATATGACAAAGATCATTTGTGTCCATCTTGTCAGCTAGGTAAAAGCAAGAAAGCATCACATCCACTAAAGACGGAAAACACCAATACTGAAGTTCTCCATACTCTACATATGGACCTCTGCGGACCAATGAGAACAGAAAGTATCAACGGAAAGAAGTATGTTTTGGTGATAGTGGATGATTACACCAGATTTGGATGGGTAAGATTTCTTCGATCAAAGGATGAAACTCCTCAAGTGATTGAGAAGTTTATTGTGAAGACTCAAAGAGCTCTCAATGCTACTGTTCGCTTCGTCAGAACAGATAATTGAACGTGTTGAAGAACAAAGCTCGGTTAGTGGCGAAAGGTTATCGTCAGGAAGCTGGTATTGACTTTGAGGAATCATTTGCTCCGGTTGCTAGACTAAAAAAAAAAAATAAAAAAAAAAAAAAAAAAAAAAAAAAATTTAGATAAATGGCTTGCAGTTATTTCAGACTGTAACCCGGTCTTAACCCAGAGATTTAGTGTACGTTTCAGTGCATTATTTCTTTACAGACAAGAAGTTGTCTAAGCCCCGAACCATTTTTCTCATAAACAACTTGTTTTATCAAACATGTTCGGGTTAACCAAATCAAACATTGACACGGGTCATTGTTTGAGGGGGAGAATCAGTATTTCTAACAGTTGTTGCAGGTCAAAAGGACGTACTGTTGCTGATTCTATTGCTGCAAGATTGACACGACCAACCGCTTACAAGTTCAAGACAGATTGCAGTATCATTCCTGTCTGGTATTCTAAAAGTCTTGCGTCAATTACTCACTTGATATTTGTGCTATTTCACCTCACCTCATCCTTTGAGGGGGAGATTGATACATTTTAAGTCCATTCTAGATCAAAACCATTCACAAGTTTCATACTTTTGATCGGGGGAGAGAATGTGACTTAAACATGTAAAACGGATAATTAATGATTCGATTGATTCTAAAATGCTAAGTCCTATCCACGCATGTGCTAAACATCTTTCGATTATCGACGCACATGTGTAGGGGGAGCATAAGTGTTAATATGATCAAAAATGTCAAGGTACCAAAAGTTTGTGTTATACACAAGTATCTTGATAAATGACAAAGAATCTTTTGTTTCATGTTCGTGAAAGTGATCTTATGGAATGCTGAGGAAAGAGATGTTGTACCACCAGGGTATTCGTATGAATGCTCATGCCTGGTCTTCGGACTGCGCCCACTAGTGAAGTGGATTTCCATAAATGTACTTGTACAAGTTTGGATTTCCCAAGGCACTTCATATCTTTCGGGATATATTTCAAAACATCATCAGAAGCATTCTGATTTAAACTTTCGTTTGTGCCCCAAACAAATTTTATAAGCACATCGAATGTTTTTCAAATCATTTTTGCCACAGGCCTTCTACGGTACTTAATTGTATTAAGAAGTAAAACGCTGAAAAAGGAATTGTACGGTATAGTCAGCAGATAGTAACTGTACTGACTCACTCTTTACCATTCTATTAGTAGAAATACTTATAGTGTGTTAGTCTTCGGACATCTGGTCTAGAGAACGGCGAACATTAGGGAATCTGATACTTAGGTATTAGAGGAACTAGCTTGTCACGTGCCGGAAAACCTGTCAAGAAGGTTCTTTGAATGAATCTATCTGATCACAGGTGCAGTATTCATACTGTAATCATTGATCCTCACGGAATCAGAGGTTAATGTAACCGACCAGATTGAGTATCGTCTATACTCGGTCCCTTCAAAATATAAAACCTTTGTGTGTTCACAAAATGTTTTTCTAGAACACATTAAGTGGATTTTACATAACAAAATGTTTTTGTTGGTGACTAAATTGTTCTATCATAGCGAATGACGACTCAAAGTATCCGATGCAAGACATGCTCATATCCTTACTCACATATCTGAAGAAATCAAGAAAGTTTACATACAAAGCTTCCGCACAATCTCTGAAAATCAATGTCTTCTTCAAATGCTAAACGTTATGGAGATTAGAAGAAGATACATCATCAAAGCTTTCCAGATTCCAACAGATATGAGCATGTGAGACTAAAGATCAGCGTATGGCAAAGTCAAAGTGAAAGAAGATCACAAAGTAATTCAGAGAAGTAAAGCTTAAACAAGTCAAAGATCAAGATCAAGTCATCACATCAAGTTCTGAAGATCATGATCAAGGTGTTAAAGATTGAATTACCAAAGCACAACAAGTGAAGTACCCTATCAACAACGAGCTAAAGAGACAAGCACGAGTGAGCTTAGACTTTCATGGACCTATCTAGGGGGAGGTTTGTTAGAATCACATAATTGGACCCGAAAAAGAAAGCTTTTCGGTCACTCGAAGATGCCAAAGACAAAAGTCTAGCTCGATAAGACAGTGTTTATTTAATGTTTATTATGCTAATACGCGGCCAAGATGTAAAACGGCCCAAAAAGTAAGCCATCAAAGGCAAATACTAGTTAGTATAAATACACCTAGTTTCGTTCTAATTAGGTTTGCTATTCATTATTATTTTTCATATTTGGGGTTGTAGCAATCTTTTTATTTTTCAATAAATGTTCCTTTAATTATGTTTAGCTTTCTTTTTGCCATTGAATCTTGTAGATTTAATCCATGGAATGATCTAGGGTTCCTACAGGGTGTGCCAAAGATTTGATTTAGATCTACGTCAAAGAAAACAATGATGAAAGTCATAAGAACATGTGCAAACTCAAGGCCAACAAACCATGCAAATCAATTGAGGGATTGCAAAATCAATTTGGACCAATTTGACGGATATGCTTTCCAGGTTTGTGGCTTCCTATTTGACCGTCCTTACTGTAGGTTCCGGGAAAATACTCCTGGTAACACCCGTTGCTAACCCGAAATGAGGATTGAAAGGTATCATCCACCCGAAGTGGTGTTGCTTTATCAAGACTAATGATCCCTCCCACTTCATTTGTTCTTCCGAAATAGTGATGAATCGTGATAACGAGGTTAAAAAAGACACGATGCTTCCTATAATAACGGAAAGGCACCGAAGCGTCCACCCTCCGGTGTTCAAAGGTACAATCTCATAATCAATTTCTGAGCCCGTTTGGGCTCCCGTTAAGTGCTTCAGATGCCTAACCAACGAACATCAATTCCATTTCCTTCAAGAAGAAATGATGAAAGGCGCCGAGAAAAAGCTAACGATCAAATTGAGAATTTTACGAAATCTTTAGAGATTTGCAGTTTCGATAATTAGCATACGGATGCCTTGACCCATATGCCGCAAATTTGCCTCGACTCTAAAAACTTTAATCGAAAACAAAGAAAAGTTGAGTGAAATGGCTAAATTGAACGAGAATTTCTCAGCGGTCATCCTAAACAAGTTACCAAAAAAACTTGGAGACCCTGGCCGATTTCTTATTCCTTATGAATTTTCTAGGATTAATACATGCAACGCCTTGCCGTGATCTCGCATGCGAGCATTAATCGTAGCCATATTCGTCTGGAAAAATCTCTCTCTCCTGAACTAAACCTGACTAGTCATGACGCTAGAGTAGCGGACCATTATTCAATCACCGAATTCGATTCGGTATCGCCAAAAAACGTCCGTTTAATGGGTGGGAAAGTTCTCAGTTCCAGTTTCTAGCAGAATTTTCGTGGTCGTAGATTTTGACAAACCAGACCCCCGAGTACCGTTTATTTCGGGGAGGAAGTTTCTTAAAGACTGTCGTGCATTGATAGTGTCTTACGAAGGTGATAAACCCTTCGTGTTGGCAAAGAGGCCATCACATTCAATCTGGACCAAACTTCGAGATACACGGCTAATTACAATCATATGACGGCAAACCGAATCGACGTCATTGAATTGGCATGTAAAGAATACTCACAAGAAGTTCTCGGTTTCTCCGACGTTGTTGCATTTTGGAACATCCTTCCTCCATATTACGGATCCAATTGTTTCAATTTCTTCACCTAACACTATCTCCTTTCGGGGTT
This sequence comes from Tanacetum coccineum, assembly GCA_026074375.1. Classification (NCBI taxonomy): domain Eukaryota; kingdom Viridiplantae; phylum Streptophyta; class Magnoliopsida; order Asterales; family Asteraceae; genus Tanacetum; species Tanacetum coccineum. Next base: position 21,333 of record BQNB010010656.1, read on the forward strand.
AGTGATTTTATCCTTCTCGACAGAAGCATGCTTTTATAGTATCGATGACGAGCCATTTTACCGACTTGATTGTCTACTTACTTGTACGGAGGGTGAACATTTTGTATCCTCGAAGCACTTCTCAATTGTGAATCCGGTTACCTACTCTTTCCGAATCATAAGATTATTCGCACCGAAATCCGGAAAGAACTTAAAATGTTGAAGCTAAAATCGTTCAAATCATCAAACATTAATAAGCCTCCCGAGGTTGAACTTATCGGACCTTGCACCCTCATTTAGAATACGATTTTTGAAGGCGACAACAAGTTGCCCGTCTATAATTGCGGAAAGATTTATAGGCTGAGGAGAAGGCAGCTTCTTTTTCATGGTTCTAAAGTCCCACAGCGAGCCATCGCTTGGAACTCTTCGATATCAAGGGTGATGATCCAGAGTTTTGTCTACTCACAAAATCCTTAATGGAAGAGGAACTACGAACAACAGTTCAGAGTCAAAGACGGTAAACCAAAAGATCCACGACGTCATTATGTAAAAAAGGTTGAAAAACTTCTTGACGCCGGTATTAATATATCCGATCTCAAGACAGACCATGGGTTGTGCCCCTGGTACACTTGGTGTACAAGAAGGGTGTGGCATAAACCGTCATCAAGAATGGATTGATACTGATGTGATACCGACTCGAATGGTCAACGAGGTGGGGAGAGTGTGCATTGACTATAGTGAAAGGTGAATGAAGCCAACCGAAATGAAACACTTCCCAATTACCCTGCATGGATCCAAATGCTCGAAAAGACTCGCAGGGAAACAATCAATACTATTGTTTCCATCGATGGCTTATCAGGTTTATTTTCAAATTCCTATTGACTCGAAGGATCAAGAGAAGACAACATCACTTGCCCATACGGCAATTGTTGCCTATTGGCCGCATGCTTTTGGGCTATGCAATGCCACCGACCGTGATTCAACGATGTATGATGGCAATCGTTCCATGACCATGATGAAAAGACATTGGTATTGTTCATGGATGACTTCTCGGTCTTTGGGGATTCTTTCTATACATGCCTATCCATTTGGAAAAATGTTTAAAACGGTCGTGAAGACACCAATTTAGCCCCTAAACTGGGGAGAGAAAAGCGCATTATATGGTTAAGGAAGGCATTGTTCTTGGACACAAAATTTCTAAGTCGGGAATTGAGGTCGATTCGTGCTAAAGTTGAAGTTTAGCCAAGCTCCCTCACCCGACTACTGTCAAAGGTGTCCGTAGTTTTCTGGGCTGTCGGTTTTTACCGAAGTTTATACAAGACTTTCAAGAAATTGCCCGTTCCAAATGACCCACTGTGCTTGAAAATGAGACTCCATTTTCTTCTCAAAGAGTCTGTATCGAATACTTTAATACACTTAAAAGAAAAATTGGCCGAAGGCTCCAATTTTGATTGCTTCCGATGGACTTGCCATTCGAACTCATGTGTGATTGCAAGCGACTTTGCAATTGGGCGAGTCCTTAGGGCAACGAAAGAACAAGCATTTCCAACCAATTCACTATGCCAGCAAAACAATGACGAGCTTCCAAGCACACTACACTACGAACCGAAAAAGAATTACTTGATGTAGTGTATGCTTTTGAGAAGTTCTCTGATCATATCTGTATTCGTCTAAAAGCATAAGTGTATACCGTATCATTCTCGATAGAAAGTAATTCTTTGTAAATAAGGATGTAAAGCAAGATTAATTGCGGTGGATCCTTTTGCTCCAGAATTCGATGTTGAAATACAAGACAAAAAAAGGAGCAGAAAATCTTCGTCCGACCCATCTTTCAGACTTGAGAACTCTCACCAGATGCTTCGAGAAACAAAGGAAATCATGAAAAACATTTCAAATCGGAAACTCTTGGATCGGTTGCTCTTCGTGATGATAGTACCCCATGGTTTGCAGATTTCGCAAACTACCATGCGGGGAACTTCATTGTCAAGGGAATGTCGTCCCAACAGAAAAACAAATTTTTCAAAGATGTCAAACCTTCAACTTTGGGACGACCCCTTTATATTCAAGATCTGTGATGACCAAGGTTAATTATGAGCCGTTGTGTTTCGGGGCAAAGCTTTCTTTGACATTCTCTTTCTCAAAGCTTGCCACCAGTGGTCCACGGGGGACACTACGGGTGCCAATTGACACCGCCTAAAATAAGTTCTTCGATTCAGGATTTTTATTTGGCCCACAATCTACAAAGATGCCCATGACTTTGTCTACCCGATGTGACATTTGTCAAACGTAAGGCGTAAAATTTCCACATGTGATGAGATGCCACAAAACTCTATCCAAGTTTGCGAAATCTTTGACATTTGGGGCATTGATTTTATGGGGCCGTTCCCGTCTTCAAGAGGGAACAAATATATACTCGTGGCAGTCGATTACTTATCGAAATGGGTTGAAGCAAAAGCGCTCCCCACCAATGATGCCCGAGTTGTTTGCAAATTTCTCAAATCTCTCTTCGCCAGATTCGGTGCCCCTCGTGCAATCATAAGTGATCGCGGAACCCATTTTTGCAATGACCAATTTGCAAAGGTCATGCTTAAATACGGAGTCACTCATCGTCTCTCCACCGCATATCACCCACAAACAAGTGGGCAGGTTGAGGTATCCAATCGTGGTTTGAAAAGAATTCTTGAAAGGACCATAGGCGAAAACCGTGCCTCTTGATCGGATAAACTAGATGACGCACTTTAGGCCTTCCGCACAGCTTACAAAACACCCATCGGGTGTACTCCATACAAGCTAGTGTACGGGAAGGCATGTCATCTTCCGATTGAGCTCGAGCACAAAGCCTATTGGGCTTTAAAAGATGTAAACTTTGACCTAATGACCGCGGGTGATCATAGAAAAGTTCAGCTTAACGAACTTAATAAACTTCGTGATCATGCTTATGAAAACTCTTTGATCTATAAAGAGAAAACAAAGAGAATCCATGACTCCAAGATCAAAAATCGCGTTTTCAACGTCGGTGATCGAGTCCTCCTCTTTAACTCTAGATTGAAGATTTTCTCGGGCAAGCTTAAGACCCGCTGGAGTGGACCATTCACTGTAACCCAAGTTTTTCCATATGGCACTGTCGAGTTATCCCAAAACTCCGGGCCAAATTTCAAAGTGAATGGTCATCGTTTGAAACACTACTTTGGAGGGGACATACCAACCGAGGTTGTCCCGGATCTCCAGACGTTCCCCATGGACCAATAAATTCGGGGGACGGGTCAAGCATAGCGACCTTAAACAAGCGCTTCGTGGGAGGCACCCCATGCTTATCAGTAGTAGTATTATGTAGTAATGAATAAGTGTTTTTGTGTGAGGAGGCTTACCTCTTCCATTACCCGTGTTTTGTCCGTGTTTTGTGTGTTTTGTATGTCCAGGATTTCCCGGATTGTGAAGACTCTCGTGCTCTCGGTTTTGCCCTTCACTCACAAGAGTTTCACATCCTCAGCTTCATTTTAGGGAATCCGATATCCTAATCTAATCGACTAACGTTTTATCTTTTGGCACAATTAATAAACGGCCTTAGATTTACGTAGGTACCCTTCAAAACATCGAGGACGATGTTTAGTTCTAGTATGGGGGGATCTTCGATTTGATTGTTGCCTGCAGCCGTTGTTGTCACGTAATCCCGTTTTTACCACCAAAATTTTTGCAAAAATACCAAAAAAATGAAAAAATTTAAAAATTTTCAAAAATAAAATAAGTGTTTTGTCACAGTTTTGACTTTCCCAATGGGTAGAATGAGAATAAATTTTGACTCGATCGGGCGTGTTGAGCCCTAGCTTTGTCCCTTAACCATTTAATAAACGAAAGTTTATTAGGCTAAGCATTCGCGGATCCTTTTATTAGGGATTTTAAATTTGCGAAGAACGGAAAATGATAGTGTTATTTACAAGTAGGATGCTAAACAAGGATTATTTAGAAATCTTAAAAGCTTATAAGTGTAACTTGTCGCTTTTTCTCCCAGAAGCTCTTAACCTGACTAATAAACGTGCTTAATTTTGCTTTAACTTTAAACCGACATTTTCTAAAAAGAAGCTCTTTCGGAAACGAAAATATTCATCTTAGTTCAGCTTTATACTTGAGTTTCTAAAACGAAATTTTCTCTATTACGGAAAATATGTTGCAAAATGTTGCTTAAAAGATAAAGATCAAAGATTAGGAAAGATTTAGTTTCCTAATACAATTAAGATTCCTTTGTAAGTCTAGATGGACTCTCTATATAAAGAGATCCCTAGACATTATTTTAGTGTGTGATTGTGTGCACCAAAAACGTGTGTGTGTATCCTATAGGTGTGATGTACACGTCTAGTATGTTACAGTTAGGTAACCGTTCTATACTGATAATATAGAATTAAGGCTTGTATGTATGTAAAACCTTAAAAATAACATTGTTCTTTATTTATATTCCGCTGCGTATCAATACTTTGTTATTTTCGATCCTAGGAGCTTTAAACGATTCTTAACAATTGGTATCAGAGCCATGTGTATATTAGTACTGCTAGTGTAACTTAGTTACTACTGCTAGTATAACTTAGTACTGCTAGTGTATATTAGTACTGCTAGTTACTACTACGAGTATATGTTAGTACTGCTAGAGTAAAGTTAAACTGCTGGTGAAAATTGAAGAAAATATTCTAAGTAGTTACTACTGCTTATACACAGTTAATACTGCTGGTGTATAAGTTACTACTGTTGGTGTTCAGAGTTAATGTTGCTGGTACAAAGTTACAACTGCTCAAAGATTAAGACTGCTGAAAGAAGTTTCTACTGTCAAAGAATGAATAAAGACAGAAGAAAAGATCAAGATTGCTTATGTGATATGTATAAGATATTTTTATAAAAGATACGTATAAGTTATTTGTTTAGAAGATCATGATAACTTAGTAAAATATTGTAAGCCAGTTAGGACTCCTTGGTATATAAAAGGAGGTCCTAGGGCATAGAACTCGATATACCAAATCTAGAAATCTTTTGTGTTGATATCGATGTAGCTTCAAGGTTTTGTAACCTTAATACTAGGAGAGTATTCGTATTATTTGTAATAATAATATTGAAGCTTTTATTTGTTGAATTGTGCGTTCATATTAATCAAAAATTAGATTCCGCATAATCTTTGATATATTTTACAAAGTTTCTATTATAGTTGTGTAGGATTTATCTTGCATAGCTATATTAGGGATAGTTAGTGTAAATATAAAAAAATGGTGAAAACGGGACTTGTCGAAGCTAATGATTTTTTTTAGTTCCCCTTGACGAACACTTATTTCGAGGTTATTAGTCGAGGGGGATTAAGATTCTTGGTTTTCTTAAAGTGTTTACTTCATAACATTGCGTGAGGACACGGCAATACCTTAGTATGGGGGATTTAATATGTGCTTAATTACACATATTTTATACCAAATAAAACGAGCTTAAATGACCAAAAACAGACAGAAATTGCCAAATATATGTTTGTTTTGCTTTGTGTACTGAGCAGGTATCGGATATTCAGAAAAAGACGAAAAACGAAGCCAAACCAGACAAAACCGAGCACGGATTTGAAAAGAGCATGAAAAACTGAGGCCAAGGGTACAAAAAGATTGAAAACGGAGCTCAAACGAAAATTACCGGATCGACTCGACAACGTTTGTGTATAAGTCAAAACGAAGTCAAAGTCAACCCCGAGACCCGTCGTTGGAAAAAGCTTCAAAAAAAAAAAAAACCCGAACCCGAAAAAACAAATTTCCAAAAGTGGGCCCACCCGTACCCACCTAGTGGGCCCAGGTCAGCCCACTTTATTTAAAATAACCCATGAGCCCAAATACAAATAAGCCCATGTCAACCCTTTTAGAAACAAACCAGCCCAACACCTTACCTTGGCCCAATTGACACTTAACCAGCCTAACTAAACCCTTTAACAGATAAGCCGTTAGTCCTAAAAAGGACTATCCTTGCAAACACAAATGCACTTGAGGGATTGAACCCTATTAACTCTTCAATCTTACACATCACAAGGACCTAAGCTGCTATATCACTAGACAAAATGAGGGGCCTAAAGTGTCATCTACCAAACAGTTATCCCTGCACCCCCTTTCTATCCAGTTAAACCCTAACCCAATTTCCCGCCATAAACCAAAACCCCCAAAAAAACCTGTTTACCTTTTCCCTCTCCCCAAAACACTCAACCCCTAACATTTTACCCTGCAACTCCTATTACACAAGGGACAAACCCCATAAACCCTCCCCATCACATGATGCCTTGGCCACTGTGGCAATCTAAGTTGCTAAATTAAATGAAGGTTTAAGATGAATTTGTTTTGCTCCAAGAATATTTCGAGGGCTAGGAATATGTTTTTGGTTTTGGCTTCTCACAACACAAACACAACAAGCACAAGCTAAGAAAGACTTCCCAGCTTATAAAAGAAGGAGAAGACAGAGATAGTGGAGGGTAGTTTTTCGAGTGTAAACTAATTTTCAGCTTATTGTAACTTTTAAACTTTGTACTCGTTTCAAGTTATACAAGTCATTTAATTTAAATTTGTTTCTTACTTTACTTATTTACTTTATGCAAATTTTATATAAAAAAAGGGGTTAAAAAGCTATAAGCCGTTTGATTAAGCCATATTGTTTCCTATAAGTTCTTAAGGCTTTAATAAGCTTAACAAAACTTATTTGATCTCAGTTGGCCTGTGTACCTTGAAATTTGGTTAAAAGTTCCTGTTTGAGTGCTTTTGAATTAATAAGCTTATTTGGAAGACAAGCCAGAAGGGGATGGGCTTGTAGGGGATAATTTTTAGCTTATCTAATAAGCCAGGTAGACATCAAGCTATTTCCAGTATTTCTGTCCTTGGATAACACAGGACAAAAGGTGCTTATAAATTTTCTTTTCTCAATTTCTTGTTCCTATTATTTACTTTTCCATCCACTGTTGCTTATCATTTGGCTTCATACTTGCTTATTGTGCTTATTTATATCTTCATTGTGCTTATTGTCTCTTTAAAATGCCTATTTAATTTAGTTTATTGCATGACTTAAACTGATTTACCCTTTAACTGCATCATAAAGGAGTGTTTGGGTTAAGCCCCCAAAATGGGTCCTATTGAGTTAAAACTCTTTGGGTCACTTTGGCCAGCTTCAATTACATTTTTTAGTTAGTATAAATGAGTTTTTAGAAGTTTTTCAAGTTTAAAATTTGTTTTTAAGGTTTTTGCAAAACCCCCTTTGAACCTGTGGTGACACAGTGGACTCAAAGGGGCTTAATTGTTTAAGCTTATCAACTTAGCTCTAGAGTCTGTTTTTTTAGTGCACTTTGGTGTCAAGATAGAATAGCCTAAGTCCCAGTATTGTTTTAATGAGTTTTGGTAAAAGACTAACAAGTCTCAGTTTTATATTTTCATAAGTTTTAATTACTCGTTTTTTATTTTCAACTTACACCCTTTAAACCATGTTATTAGCTTGTGAATTTTTGAGCACAAGCTCATTATGAGCTTGTCTCTGTCTGTTTCAACTTATCTTTAAGCTTTGAGCTTATTTGATGGTTTAAACCAAGGGCTGCAAAGAGCCATTGGGTCTGCCACTTAGGGGTCCCCTGGTGCAAAGTGCCAAATTGACAGCTGCTATAAGCTATCTTAAAGCTTATCATCCACCTTGTTTTCAGCAGTTTTAGACAGCTTATAGGGTGTGCTTAAAGCCCCTATAAGCTCAGCCATTGGGTCCCACTTTAAGAGCTTGAAAATAAGCCCTGAAAGTGCCCCAAGGGCCTGTTGGCCTGCAGCCAAGCCTTGTAGGCTTAATTAGCTTATTGCAGTTTAATGCCCTGTCATTTTAGCTTATTTAGGTTTAGAATAGCTTATTAGGTTAGATTAGGTCTAATGTGCCTTAGTTTGTCCCTTTTAGTGCTTATTCTAGCTTATTTGTTGTTTATCTAAAATTTCTAAGTATAAAGCCATTTTTGGCTTAGGTGCTTATTTAGCCTTTTAGTCTGTTTTATTTGCTTATTTTAGCTTAATAAATGCTTAATAGACTAGAGTAGATATAGGACTTAGCTTAATTCTCATTTTCATAGCTTATATTAGCTTAACTAAGCCAACATTATAGCTTGTTTTTGTTTTAAGTGAGCTTTAGCATTTTGCCAGCTTTTTGGCTTATTTCTGAGCTTATTATTAAGTTTCAATAAAAAGTTCAAGTTTTAAAAATGCTAATTTATATGTGCTTTAAAACTTTGTAAAAAAAATTTTGAAAAAAAAAATAAAAAGGGGAAGGAGTGAAGTCCCAAGGAGCTGAGGCTCGAACTCGGGACCTCACCTCCCTCAACCCTCTTAATCACATACACACTACCAAACATGCTCCCTTGGGTCTTCCTGTTAAGAACCCTTGGGCCAGTTTAATTATAAACACAAATTGGCCATTTTGCCTTATAAGCTGTTTAAGCTAATTTGACAGCTTATTTGATAAGCTGGTTTCTCCCTTTCAATTTTCATAGGACCCTCCAACTTTAGCTATTTTATGTAAATTTTTCAGATTTTTATAAAGTTTAAATATTTTTTATAATTTATTTTCTTTTTAAACTTAAAAAAATTCATAAAAAATTCAAAAATTATCAAAAAAATATTTTTCTTTTTTAGAAAATTTTCTTTAGTCATATAGTTTGTAGGAAAAATATAAAAATTTTCGTAGGGTCATTTTTACAACTTTTTGCTTTTTAAAGAACGGGGTCGGGTGCGGTTTTTGTCTTGACTCGTTTTTGGGTCAAACGACCTCCGTTTTCAGTCTAGTCTTTTTCATTCTTCGTTATTTGACTCCTAGAGTAGTTTAGAAGTGAAAATTTCTCCGTAGGGTTAATTTTGAAGATTTTAGCTTTTTGCCCCTTTGTTCGGGGTCCGTGCTCTTGTTTTCTAGCTTAATTTCATAATTTTTAGATTTTCTTAAAACTTTTTTGTTTGTTATTGTTTAATTTAACTTTCCACACTCTCAAATCATTTTTCTCATTCAAACTCCAATCTTCCGACTGTATCGATTCTCCAGTCCAGCCTCGTTGGGGATAAACGACCCGGGAACATTCTATACTACTTCTCGGTTTTTATTGATCTTGTTGATTTTTAGACTTATATATATTTTATATTTTATCATATATTATATATTTGTAAATATAAGCTCAAAAATCAACCTGCAAACCAAGCGTGCTACACCCAAAAAGCCCACAACCACCACACCAGTCAAACAAACCAAGCCAGCTCCTCCTCCTTCAAAGAAACCTACCAAGCGTAAGCTTCCACAGAAAGTTAGGAAGGGAAAGCCTGCTTTCCAACTTGTTGACGAAGAAGATGAAGCTCAACAAGAATCTATTCCTCAAAGAGAAGATGATGATCCTGATCTCGAACTAGCTAAGAAGTTAAGTTTGGAAACACCTCAAGAAAAGGGAGAAGGAGAAGGTGATAATGCTGACCTGGAACGGGCTATCAAGCTTAGCTTAGATCCGGCCTTTCTGCCACAAGGTCGGGCACCTGTTGGAGGAGTGACGATCAGGGATCCAGTGTCAGAAGCAACTCCCAAACTGCATGAAGTAGTAGGCAAGGGAAAGGCCGTTGTAACTGAAGAACAAGTAGCTCATTCCCTGATCGATCTGTCAAAGAAGAAAAGAACTACTGATCAGTTTATCCTTGCTAGGCGTGATCAATCTCCTCCTGATTCTACAACTGGACCCTCTTCTCGACCCGATGATGATACATCAGAGAAGGTGATCCATGAATCTTCATCAACATCTGATTCAGAAAGAACAGAAAGTGATACAGAATCTGGTGCTCCTAAAGGTGACAAAGTTCAAGGTGAAATAGTCTCGTCTACCGTAACATCAGGAGTAAGCATTCCTGTATCAGACCCTGAGAAAGCACATGAGGCTCTGGCTGGACCAGACCCTGAGCCCATGAACGAAGACCAGACTGGATCAGACTCTGGAAAATTACATGTGTCTCTTGCTGGACCAAACCCTGAGCACATGGATGATGAAATTCATTGCACACGCCTACCAAAGTTCATGAAAACCTGAAGCTCATAACAGACGAACGTGTCATCGATGATAAACCAGAAAGTCATTCTGGTTCTATGTCTTCCCTGAAAAATCTCGATGACTCTTTTAACTTTGGGGATCAATTTCTTCATGACAAACCAACCGAAGATGATCAGGAGAAATCTAAAGCTAGAGAGGAGTCTGATTCCACTATACCTGATCCTAGTCATCAGACAGTAACGTCAACTCCTCCAGTGATTGCTCCCTTCACAGATGTCACATCTTCAGAGCCATCATTACTGGTCACTCCTCCACCAATCAACACGGAAGCTACAACAATCACCACATCTCTCCCTGAAATCACTCCATTCATCGCCCTTCAGCTAAGAGTGGCAAGATTGGAACAAGAGATGTCTGAAGTGAAGAAGACTGATCTCTCTGCTGATGTGTTGGCTTCAATAAGATCCCAAGTTCCTACGGCTGTTGATAATTATCTAGGAACAAAACTTGATGATGCTCTCCTTAAGGTTCTTGAACGACACACTGCAGATTTACTCAAGAAATACTCTGTGTTGCCTGGGCCAGAGTCTGTCAGAAATCAAGAATCTAGAAAGAGTCCAAAGGAGATTATAAAAGCCAAAAAGGAACAAGGTGAGGAGAAACAAGATTCTACTTACACCATCAGGTCACTGATGAAGTTGATAATGAGAGTTGGATCTAAAGAGTGCCTCTTAGTCCACATGAATAAAAGAAGTCTGGCCAACAAAAACACGACAACTACCGGCTAATACAATTGCCTCTCATGGAAGCTTTTGATAGCGGATGATGAACGCCACGATAAGGAAGTTGCAGACAAGGTGAAAGACCACAAGAGAAAGCTTGATAGTGATGATGATGATGAAGACGATGATGATAGATGCTGCAGCCCTTCAGCTGGATCAAACCAGGGTCCAAGAGAGGAGATCTGATTCTGCCTTAGCTGCTAGGGGGTCAGCTAACCTCCTCCGAAAGCTTAATTACCAAAAGCTCAAAGAAACCAAGGGATCCTGATCATCTGCTTCCCAACAACATCCAACTCTCTCCTCAACTGGATGGCAGATCACTGACACAAGAGAGGCTGGTGTTGACTCTTTGATGCACATATCTGATCCCGAATCAGAACATTCTGAACAATCTTCAGATGACATTTCAATGCAGGATGAAGGGAATGTCTCAGATATGGAGGACACTGACAACGCTCACATTCCCAAGGTGTCGACCACTACGTGGTTTAAGCCGATTCCAGAAAGCGAGAGACCTGCTACACCTGAACCAGAATAGACCATTCCTGACTGGCTGGATTCACACCGTAAATATATATAATATATAACAAAATATAAAATATATAATTAAGTGTAAAAACCAGCAATCAATGAAACCGAGAAGTAGTATAGAGCTTTCCCGGGGTCTAGTTTTATATTTTCCCCAACGAGGCTGGAATGGTAAATCGATACGATCGAAGATTTGAGTTTGAAGGAAGGAATTGGTTTGGGAAGTTGAAAAAGTCAAATTAGATAATAACGGACTAAAACGTTTAAGAAAAACCTAGAAATTACGAAATTAAACTAGAAAACGAGAGCCCGAATCCCGAACAAAAGGGGGAAAACCTAAATCTTTAAAAATACGCCTACGAAGAAATTTTCGCTTCTAAACTACTCTATGGACCAAATAACGAAGAATGAAAAAGACTAGACCGAAAACGGAGTTCGTTTGACCCAAAAACGAGTCAAAACAAAATCCCGTACCCGGACCCGTTCTTTAAAAAAAGAAAAGTTATAAAAATGACCCTACGAAAAATTTTATATTTTTCCTACAAACTAGATGATAAAAGAAAATTTTCTAAAAAAGCAAAATATTTTTTTGATAATTTTTGTATTTTTTATGAATTAAATAAACTTTTAACTAAATTAAATTATAAAAAATATTAAACGATTACTAAAAATTCTGAAAAATTTACAAAAATTACTTTACTATATTAAGTTCCTACGAAAATTAAGAAACACAAATAAGCTGAAGGAATAAGCCCCGAAAATAAGCTTGACAGCTTATAAGCCTATTTGGCCAAAACACCCTTAAATACTAAGCACCTTGGGTCTTTAACGAAAAAGACCCAAGGGCGCAGTGGTAAGAGGTGTGTGTAAAGGGGGTTTGTATCGCTTGGTCCCGGGTTCGAGTCTTGCTCACCCGGGCCAAGTGTCTTTCCCCCTTTTTTATTTTTCGAAAAACTCTAGGGTAGAAAATGAACAAAAGTAAAGTGAAAGGTAGGCGGGCAAATTAGTGTAATTTTACACTATAGTGCAAACGAGTACCCTTGGACTTTAAGAAAAGTACCAAACCAACCCTACGATCTAGCTTTTTTTTTGGCTTATTAAAAATTAAGATTCAGCAAAAACTTAAAACTACAAACTTATTAAGGAGCTTATATTAAACAACTTTAACAAATGCACTTTTCACTTTTATCAAAAGAATAAGCTTAAAAATAAGCTTAAAGTTGACAGCAAGCTTAAGAGGATTATTAAGCTAAAAATTCTTATGTCCTTTTTGGGCTTGGGTCGTATAAGCTAAGCTAAGGACCTAAAATAACAAAGGTAAAAAAAAAAAAAAAAAAATTTTAATTTTAATTAAACTAACTTAAATAAGCTAACAAGGAAAGGAAAAGCTAAACTAAATAAGCTGTGGAAACTTATTACGGCAGAAAAGCTTAAATAAAGCTTGAAGACAAAAATTGCTTAACTTGGGCAAATAAGCTAGAAAAAGGCAAAATAAGCTTAACAACTAATTATCTAATCTAAATAGGCTGTAAGAACACAAGGGAGCTTATGGAATAAGCTCAATAAGCCAGAATCAAAAGATAGGCAATCCCTCAGCCTAAGGGGCTCAAAAACAGCCAAAGGGCATGTTTGGGCTTGAAAATAAGCTAACTAACAAGCTTCCTAAGGCCTGAAACTTTGAGGGCTTATTTAAGAAACTTATAGACTCTTCAAATAAGCAAAACTTGGGCTTAAGTGTGCTTAATGCTGAGAAAGATGAATGAGACTCCATAAAAAAAGAAGTTCCCCCCTTTGCACCAGGGGAACTTTAAGGCAAATCTCAAGGGCTTATTTGACAGCTTATTTTAAGCTGTCAAATAAGCTCTAAAAACACAAAGAAGCTCAAACAGATTGAGTGCTATAGCTAAGGGGCTTGTGCACCAATTTTCAGCTTTTAAAGATCAATTCTACTTGCTTATTTTTGATAGGAAAAAGTTGGTTGGGTTTGTTAAAAAACGGTGGCACTAAGAAACTTGGGTGAATTTGACCCAAGAAGTCAAAATAACCAAAGGTTTTGACAGGAGTTTTAACATACACAAAACACAAACTTTTTGAGGCAAAAACTCTAACCTACAAGTGCTTAATCAAATAAGCACTTGTGGGTTTCTTAAAAACCTAACAGTTTCAAAGTGGGTTCATAAACCTTTGAAAAACAAATTTTCAACTAAAAAAACTTTTAAAAACACTTTACAAACACCAAAGATGATCTTAACTACTAAGTGACCCTAACCAAAGTCAAAACCATTTTGACCGTCGTTTAGGCTTTGCGCCAAAACACCCTTTACTTAAAACTGCCAAACTAAAGTGGGCTTAAAAATCTATTTTAAAGCTAAAACTTTTAAAACCTTTTATCCACTTCCACTTAAAATGACCTAGTTAAACTATTTAAGCTATAAATTGCCTAGCTTATTTTGAAAAATAAGCTAGTTTCTCTACTAGCTTTTTGCACTAATATGACAATTTTAAGTTATAAACTAAGATTACATAAGTTTAACCTAATGAAAACTGAAAACAGCTAGATATTAAACCTAAACAAACATGTTTGAAAAGAATAAAAGCAAATAAGCTAGTGTCTAAAGCTAAAAATTAAGCTAAATGAAATTGAAATTGAAACCTTGGATTTGTTGCTGCAGAAACCAGGACCACTCTCTGATCGATGGCCAAAAACCTGCCTAATGGCTCCTTAGCCTCTAAACCTGAGCTTAAAAGCTCAATAAGCTCTTGGGAGCTTATCACTCCAAATAGCTTCCAAAATGAATCTCATGAACAATTATGAATTAAATTCAAATGAAAACAGTATTTAAGAGCTTATAACAAGTTTTAAAGCTGAATTAGAGCTTATTAACAAGAATAAGCTCAAAAGAGCTTATTAAGAGCTTATTGCTAAAAAAATGGCTTATAACTTGAAATTTAAAACATAAACACGATTGAACTTACTTCATTAATAACTAAAAAGAGTACAAAGATTAACAACCCATTAAACTGAAATGGAAAAGGTTTTGAGACTAATTGCAGAACAATACACGAATTAGAAAATTACAAAGAAGAATTTAAAAAACTAAAAGCTCACTCCGTATCTTCTGTCTTCATCTCTTTATAGTGAGTTCTTGTGGTTAGTTGTGTGAGAGGGGGAAAGCAAACACATCTAGCCCCCAATTTCACAAAAATCTTTCTTGGTCCGTCGAAAAAGGTCATGGGAGTGTGGGATTGCCACTTGGCAATCTCACAGCTGGGAAAAATGATAGTGTAAGGATGGGGGAGGTGAGTATCTATTTGGTGTGAAGGTTATGGGAAATACGGGTATACCACACCTCGGAGTGTGTTTGGGGGAAAACTAGACGACAAAATAAGTATTAATTATAACAGGGTGTTGGTTTGGTAATTTTTACATGTTGGCCCCTCATGGTAAATCTTTCATTACACATTTCGTCCTTGTGATTATACACTTTTTGGGACTTGGCAAAGACAAGTCCCCAATAGTTAATAACTTCTTTGCACAATTCGTGTCCTTTGGTGAATACAACCCTTGACTTGCGATCACAAGTCCTAGAGTGTATCTTTGCAAAAATTACACAGAATGCACCCTTGTCTTCCTTTTATCTATTTTTCTTCTTTATATAAAGTTATAGGAATTGACAATTTTCAGTCCCTAAACTTATATTTCTTTGACTTTTGGCCTCGGGGTTGACTTGGGTTGACTTTGACTTTGACCAGTTGACTTTTCTGTTGACTTTTTGACTTGATTGACTTTCCGGCTTCGATTTGGCTTTGTCTTTCACAGTCTTTTCCATTCCGAGTCCGGTTTTGTCGTTTTGGCTTTGTTTTTCGTCCTTTTCTTAGTTATCCGTTCCTGCACAATACAATTAGCAAAACAAGCATATATTTGGCATTTTAAGTCCGTTTTTTGGTTATTTTAGCTCGTTTTTAAAGGTAAAAGGTATGTGTAATTAAGCACATACCAATTCCCCCGAATGATTTCCCGGAGCCAGAACATAAACTGGGCAAATGCATACGCCACAAAACGTATAAAGTTCTTGATGAAAACAAGCTTCAAAGGAAGACGTATGATATTAGGTCATTCATCAAATGGTTCTGCAGACGAACAGGAAAGAAGAAGCTCTGCAAAGCTGATTTAGAAGGTCCAGCATTCAACCTTGTTAAAGCCTTTCACAAGAACAGCGTCTTTCTTCAATACCAGATGGATGAAATGCCACAAAATCTGCTGACAAAATCAGGTTGACTTGAGTAATCCTGAGGGTCCATCAACATTCCCCAAAATTTAAATGAACCACTGCCCATAGGATGACCACCCTGGACAGGTACACATCAACCACAAATCATCTCAATAAGGATCTGGATTATCTGCTGACAGTGGACAAGAGCGAAAAATAGGCCTTATCCATATTCCAAGCTCAAAGCCGTTCGATACCTAGACTTGGCCTTGAAGAATTAGTTCCAATCGTTGTGGGTTGAGAGTGAACGCGAAATATGACATCAGTGCGTCTATGGCATCACTCACTACTGGTGGTTTAGGAGAAGGAATTCTATATCAACAAACACAGTGAGTCCTCTGATCGGAAGCATCAGATAGCAGATGCGAATTCTCATGTATCAGATGTCAAAGTTGTTTGAAAAATAGGATACACTATCTGAAGAGATAATCCTTCTTGCCGAGCTGATTACCAAGAATACAAGATCCTCGGAAAAGATTTCAAGGGAAACCTAAGCATCAAATGTTTTTGGAAGATCTGTTTCCTCTCAATATCAGAAAAGCTCAACCATCTGCCCAAGGAACAAGACAAGAACAGTCTTCACACTGCAGTCAACATGTGAAAAAAAACCTGTGATCAGGATCGTGTGGAGACTTACAGCTCGGGATTTGAAAGTAATCAACAAAGATCAACCTTGGAACGTCTAATTGGGATGCAGCCCGACAATTACTTTCAAAGAAGACTATAACGAATCGTCCCTAACCAAGAACAGTTGTCTAAAGAGACAGAAATGATCAAAAGAAAAACTGAGAGGCTGAATGAGCTCACAATTTATAGTTAAGAGACGTTGACAAGATCATGGAAAGCTAGACCAAATGGTTTAATAGACTTTCATCTGTACGAGTAACACTAAGGGCATTGGAACTAGGAAGTGTCAAGGTGACAAGAGAAGAAGCAAAGACTTCCATCACTGCAATCGAGAAAAGACTACAGATCAGAAGGATCTATCGAAGTCTAGAAAGCTTTGTTGGAGGAAATAATAAAGAGATATTGATACAGGCCTGATCAAACAGACAATGTGACGACATCCTCGTTACAATAAAAAGGTCAATTTTGTCTCTTATTATGAAAAATATATCATGTACATTAGTAGCTAGTTAATCTCTTGATGATTAAGTGTAGGAGTAATTTATATCCCTCAACGATTGAGGGGGAGCAGTTATATGTCTTAATACGTCTTGCGAATTAAGGCCACACTTTTCTCCCAAATTTTATAACATATTTAAATCAATTGATATCCAAAATGTCAAAGGGTTTAAAATTTTTGATAAGGGGAGAAAATGTGATTAAAATATGTGTATAATAATAACTGTGATTATTAGGACTCATATACTCCGCCCAACGTGCTAAACAATTTCGAATACCGAGCACATTTTGAGGGGGAGCGTTTCTGAAAAATGCCAAAAATAATCGAGGTACTAAACGCTTTTTTTGGGGAAAATTATTTACATTCATAATAAACTTAATGATTTTCAATTGGTTTTATGGAAAGGAGAACTGTACCAAAAGACCGACCATGCATTTTACTTAATTAGAGTTATAAGGTTGGTAAGGTTAGGTACTATTCCCAATGATCCAGCCATAACCGGAGGGATCTACCCAGGGACAATCCACTAGTTAGTGTAGAAGTCCTTAGGTATGACATGAAAAAGGAGTAAAAGTGAATAAGGGAAAAGTGCCGACTGAGATGGAGCTAGTACTGGAATAAACCCAACAAGGTTCTAGTCATGAAGTCTCGGTAAAGCAAACTGAAGTTTGAAGAATTAAAAGGATGTAAAGATAAAGGTTAAAGAAAGAAGCCTCCATTCAACTTAAGCAAAAACCGGGGTCAATTCATAATGCATCCAGAATCACTAATGATGATTGCAAGACATTGAATATCATCATCATAGACCCAGTGATGCAAAGCACAACCCTCCCTAGCCACTCAGAATCTCTTAAAAGATTTTTCTGTATCATTTCTCAACGGAAGACAAACACGTTATCAATTGACTTCCTCACTCCCGAGTTAGTTGATATTGAACAGTTGCAGTCCTGCTCCAGCCTCCGATTACTAAACCAAAATGCACTATTGAGTCTAGAGCCAAGAGATCGTCAATTAATATCGTTAGGACACATATCCAATTCTCTTGTCTTTCACACACTATGGAAACAAGTCTATCCTAAGAGTCCTACGCATTATCCTTGTGATATTGCCAGAACATCCGAGTGAAACGAAGGTTTTTCACAATGAAGATGGAAATCCTGCTAGATGCCAAACATCAAACAAGCTCTAGGTAGGTGACCTTGTGCGACTCTACAAGAATCCAAACTTGTGTCCAACTGGAAAAGAAACAATGGTGCGATTCTGTGTGAATCAAACTTGTTCCAGTATAATGAATATAACGGTTATTTATCATTTACAAACAATCCAAAACACTCGAAGTGTTACAAAAATTCTTTCATAAAAACACTTAACTGTCATGTCAATCATTTTTCTCTTTATTACTAACGTTCATTACAGATTATCTTTAAGATGGAGATGGAAGATGGAAATTCCCGTTCCCTGAGATGTCCAAGAAAATAACCGAATGCAGACACACCTACACTTTGTTATGATGTTATAACCTCATAAAGGTGTCAAAGCTTCCGCAAACTCTGATATCATGTATTTCCTCACAAGTGCACAAGTTTGGCGATCCATCACAAGATGATGTAAGATTTATGTTTGGGCATGATTTCATGAAATCTCAAGATCACAGTCAAAGACAACGTAAGATGAATCAAAAGATGACTATCCCAAATGTACGGATACAAATGTCTACGAGCTAAAACTAGAAGTGATTAAGTTTAGGTTATTATCCAGGGGTGACCTCACTTAGGGGGAGATTGTTAGATATTAGAAAAAAGACCACGGTCCCCGCGTGTTTTTACTGGGTTTATGTATAGCTTCGATTTAATAGTTAATAGTACGTTTTTCAGTTTAAGTCGGTAACGAAATACCCGTAAATTTGTAAAGTAACTATATATAGCCGCCACCAACTTTGAAGAGGCAAGCTTAGTTCATAATTCATTACAAAAAGAAAACACCTTCTCTCTCTAGAATATTCTCTCTCAAGTGTTTCTCTCTCTAGAAACTAGCCCGATCCAAGAATCGACCCCGTGTTATGATATAAGATATACCACAATTGTTTATCATTAATCATTAAATATGTCTATGTGTAGTTTGATTGATTTATGTTCTTGATTTATCTTTAACATGCAAGGCTAAACCTTCCTTTGTATTTACTCATGATTGCATGAAACTTAGGTTGTAGATCCTTTTGATGTTGCTTCTTGTTTATGGATGTGCGTGTTAGGCTCTAGAATTTTGTTTAGACCGTGTTCAGCCTTCCCAACTTATTCCCTTAGAGAACGATAACAACCCCCGAGTGTTGCATATACTACACTACAACGACTAAGTACACTGCCTAGGGGATTGTAAAGCTTCCTGTGAAGTCTTCACGACCCTCGTATCAATGACTCATTCTAATTGTTCTCTTCTTTATTACATGATTCTGCAAGAATCTGGTCCTGAATTCAGTAAGTCACAATCCAGGTGGTCCCAAACAGGTGTGAACATGGGATGCGACTTGCTATCAATATAAATGTATCATATGCTATGGATCACTAAAACATAAAAAGTGTCCATGATTAATGTTCATAAAGGGTCATTATTGGTATGGGCCATTTGTGTTTTTTTTTAATATAATAGCACACTAATAATCTAAATAACTTAACAAAACCATTTTGGATGTAATATGCATTAATATTGGCAACTTTCACTTTAATCCATTCGACTTGTTACTCTATTTAGCTACAACAAATTTACCCATATCATCTTTAATCATCACCAATGTTTGACAGAGAAAACTCAAAATCAAATAAACTTAAATCAGCACCAACTCTTTCATGCACAACTGTTGATACATCAGGTGTTGACTGAAGTCCATTTTTGGCCAACCCAAACCCTTTTTACTCCATTTGCAGCTGCCATCCGCCACATTAAAAGAGACAAAACGCCAAAATTATTAAAAAAACACCTTGACTCCACATGTGTTGCCCAATTAAGCAGTCCCTATACACCCAAATCCCATATAAAGCCTGGTATTGTAAGGCGTCTAATAGGTATATACTCATCAGTTAAAAAAAGATAAGTGAAAAAGGAAAACGAAGGTTTATATTGATGATAAACTAACCTTGGCCATCGTTTCGTCTTCATCGATAATATTCTAACGGTTAGTAGATATCATGTTACCCGCAAAAACATTCATTTCAACTAAACTAATACAATCAATAGATTTAGCACGAAGCATGTAATTAGCTTTGTCAAGTTGCATTCATAAGTACACTATCAGTTTGGTCACAATTGCCTCATAATCCTTTTGAAAGTGTTCATGCCAATCATATAATGTGTGAAAACCAAAGTTACAATAAAATAAGCAAGTTAAGTGAGCGTTGCCCAAAATTTATTGTTAGTGCCCTTTATAAAAGGTATTTTTTTTATTCGTCCCATTTGAAATAAAAAACAAATGACCCGTAAGCAAGTTCCATTAATCCCATCGGTAGAGTTAGCTGTCAGTTGATGTAGTCACAAAACAACAATGATTTTTGAATTTACGTTACTTAATTATGAACTTAAGAAGTAATGGTAGCAAAATGGAGAGGTCGTGCAACGGGTCAAAACGAACATTTTTTTTACAGGGGCCCAAATGGGTCGGGTTGACTCTCAACACTTATTACCCTGTTCTTTTAAACTGTACACATACATGATGTATCACATATTTTAATATTGGCTTAAATAGGTCGGGTTAGGTACCTGGATCATTTCATACCATTGATGTTGTCACCCATATTGTGGCTCAGTTATCCCTTCGCGATCATTTGTTGGTAATGCTCTCGTTAGTCAGAAGTTCCACCATTCCTGAATGGGTAATGTTAGGTTTAAAAGACTTCAAGATATTCTTAGAGTTACTGCTGCTCAGTAGGGGTGAGCATGGTGCGGATCGGTGCGGTTTTTGGCAAAAAACCATAGCACCCATCCTGCAATTGCGGTTTTTAAAAAGTGAGATCCGCAACCGCGCGGTTTTTGCGGTTTCAGTTTTGCGGGTTTTATTTGCGGTTTTGCCGGGTAGTGTGCGGGTATTAAACCGCACCCGCACCATCACTTATAATTATATAATTAATGTGGGTTTTTGCGGTTTTTTGTTTACAATGTTGGTTTTTTCGGTTATAACAATGCTATATTTAAGGTAAACACACACATTACCTAGAATATTATTGATAATATGCATTAGAAGCCTTATAACACACATTAAATAATCAATGTGCCGTTTTCGGTTTTATAAAATTTATGTGCGGTGCGGTGCGGATTTTGCGGTTCGGTTTTACGGATAAAACCCAACCGCACGCATTTTCGTTTTATTTGTTTCCTAAAACCGATCCCCGTTTTTTGGCCGATGGTGGCGTAGTATTTTGTGCTGTTTTTGCGGATTTTGTGGTTTTGCGGTTTGCGGTGCGGTTTCTGCTCACCCCTACTGCTCAGGTATATATTAGTGATGTCAAGCATAACTTAGTGCTGCTGGTAATACTAATGAAAATTATGCTAAGTAGTTAGTACTGGTAGTATAAAAGTTACTACTGTTAGTATAATTAGTACTGTTAGTATAAAGTTACTGCTGCTAGTAGAAGTTAAGACTGCTCAGAGATGAAGACTGAAAATATACTAAGTAGTTACTGCTGCTAGTACTAAAGTTAGTACTGCTAGTGTATGTTAGTACTGCTAGAGTAAACTTCTAAGCTGGTTAATACTGCTTGTGCTCAGTTACAACTGCTGAGTGATTACTACTGCTGGAAGGAATATGCTGACAGAGATGAGAATCAAAGATTAATTGAGAACAAGAATACTTATTAAATACAGTATTAGTGATTTGTAAAGAAGAATAGTATAACATATTTTGTTTTAAAAGATTACGTTTTGTTATTTTAGAAAAGATCATGATAAGTTAGGGAAGTATTGTAAGCCTTGTAGGACTTCTTGGTGTATAAAAGGAGGTCCTAGGGCATAATATTAGATGTACATCTTTGATATTCGTAGCTTCAGGGTTTTGTAAACCCTAACACTATTAAGAGTGTTCGTTTTATATTGAGGCTGAAAGTTTGGTAATCTGACTTGTTATTGATTTTGTTACTATTTTATTAGAATTCTTTTAAGTATCATTGACTAGATTCCGCATAGTCTTTGATATATTCAATCAAGGTTTCTACCATAGTTGTCTTGGATTTATTCAATACAACTAAGCTTCTTACAAGCTAAGCAAGATCTATTCAAGTGGGATCAACAAGTGGTATCAGAGCTTGTTGAGAAACTTTGAATAAGAAGAAATAATCTACACATACCAGAACTATTTGATTGTGAAAACATGGAGGCAGGATCTTCAACAATGGTTGTTGCTGCAAAACTTATAGTGCTCAATCTAGGAGAATTTGAGCTTTGGAAAATGAGGATAGAACAATACTTCCTAATGACAAATTATGCTCTTTGGGAAGTAATAGTAAATAGAGACTCACCTCCACCAAAGAGAACT
This sequence comes from Tanacetum coccineum, assembly GCA_026074375.1. Classification (NCBI taxonomy): domain Eukaryota; kingdom Viridiplantae; phylum Streptophyta; class Magnoliopsida; order Asterales; family Asteraceae; genus Tanacetum; species Tanacetum coccineum. The sequence continues at coordinate 43,567 of BQNB010010656.1, forward strand.
GTTGATGGAGTTGAGCAAACATATCCTCCTCCAACTGCAGAGGAGAAGAGAGCGCGCTGTGCGGGCGTTGAAGGAATTAAAGGCAAGAGGTACAACTGTTGATGGCTCTTCCAAATGAACATCAACTAAAGTTTAATACCTACAAATGTGCCAAGACTCTGATGGAAGCCATAGAGAAAAGGTTTGGAGGTAATAAGGAGTCAAAGAAAACTCAGAAGACACTTCTAAAGCAACAGTATAAGAATTTTAATGGATCAAGCTTAGAAGGACTTGATCAAACCTATGATAAGCTTCAAAAGCTTATTAGTCAGCTAGAGATTCTAGGTGAAACTATTTCTCTAGAAGATATGAATCTGAAGTTTCTAAGAAGTCTCCCATCAGAATGGAAGACTCGTACCTTGATTTGGAGAAACAAACCTGATTTAGACACCTTAAGCATGGATAACCTATACAATAATCTGAAGATTTATGAAACAGAAGTTAAAAGGTCATCAAGCTCAAACCAAAATTCACAGAATGTAGCTTTTATGTCTTCCAATAACTCTGGCAGTTCTAATCAAGCTTATGGTTCTAACTCTGCCAATACTGATAGTATGAGTGATGCTGTGATCTATTCTTTCTTTGCAAACCAATCTAACAGTCCATAATTAAATGATGAGGACTTACAACAGATTGATGCTGATGACTTGGAAGAGATGGATCTAAAGTGGCAGATGGCTATGTTGACCGTTAGAGCCAAAAGATTTCTAAATAAGACTGGAAGGAAGATTAATGCAAATGGTACTGAGACCATAGGGTTTAAACAAAACAAAGGGAAGCTATAACTGTCATAAAAAGGTCATTTTGCAAGAGAGTGTAGGGCTCCAAGGGAGAATAGGAACAGAAAACCTGTAAGGAGGAATGTAGTGGAAACAACAGAGACAAAAGCTTTGGTGGTTCAATATGGACTTGGGTATGACTGGAGTGATCAGTGTGAAGAAGAACCTACAAAATTTGCACTTATGGCATATACATCTTCAGGTTCTTCAAGTTCTTCAAGTTCTTCAAGCTCAGATTCTGAGGTATCTACTTGTTCTAAAGCATGTTTAAAATCTTAAGAAACTCTCAAAGACCTTAATTATAATCTGATCAAAATGATTTAAGAAGTCTCAGTTAAATGTAGGATGCTTATAAAGCAGGTCTAGAATCCTGTAAAGTCTAGACCAACTAAATCTTTTAATTCTTTAATAAACTTCATCTTTATCTTTAAGAATCATATCTTTTGGAATCTTTTATCTTTTGTAGAATATCCTCCACCAGCTTGTAGAATTCCATAATTGTCATTTAAGTCCCTCTTGTTTCCTTTTCATTCATTGTTTTGTCTTATCAACTCAAAATATATTTCCTAACAAATGAGTTTGTGTATGAGGAAGATATAAAACTCTTAAAACGTGGAATCTATTTAAGAGATTTAGATATTACAAAGCTTAAAAGGAAGTTAGAGTTAGCTACAAAAGAAAAAGATGAGGTTCAACTTATAGTACAAAAATTTGAAAATTCATCAAAAAACCTAAGTAAACTTCTAGACAGACAGATAATGGATAAGTGTAAAATAGGATTAGGGTATAATGCTGTCCCACCTCCCTATACTGGGAATTTTATGCCACCAAAATCTGATTTAGTTTATCCTAGTCTAGATGATTTTGTTGATGTGAATGAGTCTGTAGTTGAAAAGCCTACTTTTGAGACTAATGAACCTGAGACTTCTATGAAAGAAAATGGAGCCACAATTATTAAGGATTGGGTATCTGATAGTGATGAAGAAAATCTGCCTAAGGTTAAAACAGTTGAGATGTTTAATAAACCTAGTTTTGCTAAGATAAACTTTGTTAAGTCTACTAAGCAAGTAAAATCTCTTAGGAAAACATCAATTGATAAAAATAGGCAAAACACACCTAGTCATGGAGGGAACAAGAGAAACTAGAACCAACAGATGTCTCAAAAATTAAGGAGTGATTTTGAGATGTTCAACAAAGCTTGTCATGTGTGTGGTAGTTTTGATCATTTGAAGAATGATTGCAATAACTGGTATAATAATGGAAGATTTGCAAATCCAGTTTGGACCAATGTTCAAAGGGTGAACAAACCAAATTTCTCTAAATTAACTCACCCCAGTCCAAAAAGGAACATGGTTCCAAGAACAATCTTAACTAGGTCTGGCCCAATTTGTTGTTAGACCAGTTAATACTGTTCAATCAAGAACAGCAGTGAATAATGCAGGACCCATGAAAAATGTTTTTAATTATGCATATTCAACTGCTAGAAGGCCTTTAACAAAATAACAGCAACTAATAACCAGTAATTTCACTAAAAAGGTTCTATATGTTAAGGGAACAAAGGTTACATACTGCTTGGTCCAAAATTGTTATTAGTGCCTGTTAGAAACAAGGGAAATGCTGTTAAGGCCTCAGCATGTTGGGTTTAGAGACCAAAGCACAAAGTTTTAGACCATGTCTCCAGAAACAATGGTGCATCAATGTCCTTTAAAAGATTTAACTATATTGATGCACAAGGTAGATCTAAGTCAGTCTTGGCTTGGGACCCCAAAAGAAACTAATTTTCCTACTATTATGTGCAGGGCAATCCACAATAAGATTTGAAAGATAATGAGTGATTGTCAGAAGGATGCTCTTGCACTGAAGGAAACAAATCTATCTTTCAGACTTGAAGAAATGATGGGGATTTGTGGCTTGGAGGTAAATTCTAAAGAGGGTAAATTACTGGGAATGGTCAAATACAGAACTGGTAAATTGGATTTTAAGATGTTTTATTTTGTAAAGGAACTAAAGTTTAACCTTTTTAGTGTCTCATAAATGTGTAACAAGAAGAATAGTGTTCTTTTTACTGATACTGAATGTGTTGTTTTGTATCCGGACTTTAAGTTAACTGATGAAAGTCATGTTTTACTTAAAGTTCATAGAAAGGATAACATGTACAGTGTTGATTTAAAGAATGTTGTTCCTCAAGGTGGTCTCACTTATCTCTTTGCAAAAGCCACACCAGATGAATCTAATCTTTAGCATAGGAGGCTTGGACATGTATAAATTCAATTACAATTATAAAGAGGTAAGTGAAACATTATAAGAGGTTTACCTTCAAAACTTTTTGAAATTAATCAAACTTGTGTTGCTTATCAGAAGGGAAAGCAACATAGAGCTTCTTGTAAGACCAAAATAGTCAGTTCAATCAGCCAACCATTACAAATGTTGCACATGGATTTATTTGGCCTAACATTTGTAAAGAGTTTAATGAAGAAGATGTACTGCCTAGTTGTCACAGAAGATTTTAGTAGGTTTAGTTGGGTTTTCTTTTTAGCCACTAAGGATGAAACTAGTAAAATCCTTAAAACATTCATAACAGGCATAGAAAATCTAATAGACCTTAGGGTAAAAGTGATTAGATGTGACAATGGGACTGAATTTAATAATAGGGTCATGAATCAGTTCTGTGAAATGAAGGGTATTAAGATGGAATTTAGTGTTGCTAAGACTCCACAACAAAATGAAGTAGCTGAAAGGAAAAATAGGACACTAATAGAGGCAGCTAGGACTATGCTAGCTGATTCAAAATTACCAACAACTTTCTGGGCTGAAGCAGTTAATACTGTTTGTTATGTCCAAAATAGGGTATTAGTTATCAAGCCTCACAACAAGAACCCTTATGAACTTTTTCTAGGTAGAAAACCTGCCTTAAGCTTCATGAAACCATTTGGGTGTCCTGTTATAATCCTTAATACCATAGATCACCTAGGTAAGTTTGATGGAAAGGCTGATGAAGGGTTCTTTGTAGGATACTCTACCAATAGCAAAGCATTCAGAGTATTCAACAGTAGAACTAGGATAGTAGAAGAGAACTTGCATGTTCAATTTAGTGAGAATACACCTAATATTGCAGGAAGTGGACCAAATTGGCTTTTTGATATAGATGCACTAACAAAATCTATGAACTACAAGCCAGTTGTTGCAGGGAATCAATCTAATGGTAGTGCAGGTACAAAAGCATGTGATGATGCAGGTAAAGCTAGAATGGAGACAGTACCTGGCAAAGATTACATTCTGCTACCAATGTGGCCTGCTGATCCACTATTCTCTCAAAATTCAAAGAGTTCTCCTGATGCTGGATTCAAACCTTCAGGAGAAGATGAAAAGAAGGTTACTGAAGAACCAGGAAAAGAAGGTGGTAATTCAAGTAATGATCAAGAGAAGGATGATAATATTAATAACACTAACAATATTAATACTGCTAGTGATGGAAACAACACTAACAATGTTAATGTTGTTAGTTCAACTGTTAATGCTGATGGCATAGAGGATAATATTGTTGATGAGAATATAGTCTATGGATGTGCTGATGATCCAAATATGCCTCATTTGGAAGAAATTGGCAGATTTAGTGATGATGAAGATGTTGATGTAGAGGCTGACATGAACAATTTAGATGCATTTATGCCTATCAGTCCTATTCCAACTACAAGAATACACAAAGATCATCTAGTTGAACAAATCATTGGAGACTTAAATTCAGCACCTTAAACAAGAAGAATGACAAAGAATTTGAAAGAACATGGTTTGTTTAGTTCAGTTCAGCAAAGAACAAACCATAAAGACTTTCAAAATTGTTTGTTTGCTTGCTTTTTATCACAAGAAGAACCCAAGAAGGTAATCTAAGCATTGAAGGATCCAAGTTGGATAGAAGCTATGTAGGATGAGCTTCTACAATTCAAATTACAAAAGGTTTAGACCCTGGTGGACTTACCAAATGGCAAAAGGGCCATAGGCACTAAATGGGTTTACAGGAACAAGAAGGATGAAAGAGGCATTGTGATAAAGAATAAAGCAAGATTGGTTGCTCAATGGTACACACAAGAAGAAGGGATTGACTATGATGAATTTTTTGCCCTGTTGCCAGGATTGAAGCAATTAGGCTATTCTTAGCATATGCCTCATTTAAGGTCTTTATGGTGTACCAGATGGATGTCAAGAGTGTTTTTCTTTATGGTAAGATTAAAGAGGAAGTCTATGTTTGTCAACCACCAGGATTTGAAGATCCATACTTCCCTGATAGAGTTTACAAAGTAGAAAAGGCTCTCTATGGATTGCATCAAGCTTCTAGAGCTTGGTATGAGACCTTGTCCACTTATTTGTTGGAAAATGAGTTTCAGAAAGGAAAGATAGACAAGACTTTGTTTATCAGAAGGGACAAAGGTGATATTATGTTAGTTTAAGTATATGTAGATGATATCATTTTTTGTTCTACAAAGAAGTCATTATGCAATGAGTTTGAGAAGATGATGCATAAGAAGTTTCAAATGAGTTCTATGGGTGAACTCACATTCTTCTTAGGACTGCAAGTAAAGCAAAAGGAGGATGGGACTTTTATCTTTATAAACCAGATAGGTATATGACTGAGGATTTTGAAGAAATTTGGCTTTAGTGATGTCAAAACAGCAAACACAACCATAGAAAACCCAAGGATGAAGATGGTAAAGAAGTAGATGTTCATTTATATAGATCAATGATTGGTTCGTTGATGTACCTTACTTCTTCAAGACCTGATATTATGTTTGTAGTGTGTGCCTGTGTAAGATACCAAGTCAACCCAAAAGTTTCACATCTTCATGATGTGAAAAGAATTTTTAGATACTTAAAAGGTCAACCTAAATTGGGACTTTAGTATCCAAAAGATTCACCTTTTGATTTGGTAGCATACACTAATAGTGATTATGCTAGAGCAAGCTTGGATAGGAAGTCCACAACAAGAGGTTGTCAATTCCTTGGGTGTAGATTGATTTCATGGCAGTGCAAGAAGCAAAATGTGGTTGCCAATTCCACAACAGAGGCTGAGTATGTAGCTGCTTCAAGTTGTTGTGGTCAAGTGCTTTGGATTCAAAATCAATTACTTGATTATGGATATAACTTTATGCATACAAAGATCTATATTAATAATGAGAGTGCTATATGCATAGTTAAGAACCCTGTTTTTATTCAAAAACAAAGCACATTGAGATTAGACATCACTTTATCAGAGATTCCAATGAAAAGAAGCTAATTCAAATAATCAAGATTCATACTGACAAGAATGTTGTAGATTTGCTTACAAAAGCATTTGATGTAAGTAGATTTCAATATCAAATTGCTAGCATTGGCATGCTCAATCTTTGAAGTCTTGATTAAGGTAAGAATGTTTGGAATGGAATAGAAAAGCTGCGAAGGATGAAGTTAAAGTTAGTGCTGGTAACTTCAAGTTAGTGCTGCTGGGCTAACTTAATACTGCTAAGTTTCTACTGTTAGTTATACTTAATATTGTTAAGTATAATTAATACTGTGTTAAATGTAAGTAAAAGAATTTAGAGAAAGTAAAAACAGACAGAGAATTGTGAGCTAAAAGAATTAAGAGAATTGGAGAGAATAAAAACAGAAAGAGAGTTATGTGAATTAAAAATAGACAGAGTGATTTGGTGAGTAAAAGAATTAAGAGAAATGGTGAGTTAAAAACAAAAAGAGAGTTAAACAGAGTGTTTGGAATGGAATTGAAGTTAATGCTGGTGACTCAAAGTTAATGCTGCTAAGCATAAACTTACAACTGCTGTTGAAAGTTAATGCTGCTAAACCATAAACTTCTACTGCTTATGAGAAAGTTAATGCGTTATGCATAGACATACCTACTCCTCTATGATGTAGTTACTACTACAGAGGTTACTTCTACTACACTTTAGCAGGCCGAAGCATAAAAATTAACCGAATGTAGCGCAATAACTTAACACTGCTAAGTGAATGTTAATGCCGTTGAGGGTGATTTCATAAATACTTCGATTAAGGGTTTCAATCATTCAGTTAATCGATTTCATTCAATCATATGCTCTATAATCACAAACCCTAACTCAATTTCATCATTCATCATCAAAACCAAACACAATGACGACCCTAAAGTTTGTTGATACTTATAATTTGGTTGCATATTTGTCTAAACCCGCTGAATGTGAAGGGTTTGAGCATATAGTGGATTTTCTAAATGCAAATTGATATATAATAAAATATACGATATAATATCACAAGAGCAATTAAGAAAATTCCCTAAGGAAAATTCACTCTTAAAGATATATATATAATATATAATACGTATATTTAACCGGGAAGTATGATCACCCGGGTCGTTTCCCCAACGACTTGCGAAATTGAAACCACGTTTTAGCTTGGATTATGATTTGAATGAGAGAAAAGATATTTTTTGAGTATCTATAACTACTAAATAAAGCAACAATTTAAATGAACAATTAAAAGCAATTAAACACTTAAACTAATTAACGGGAGCAAATGAAATGCGACAATTAAGCAAATACACTAAAATTAACCCCTAAAAATGCAAACTTAATTTCTAAACCTAAAATAGGACAAAAGAAAATTTTAAGAAAAAGAAAAACATTTTTTTGATTATTTTTGAATTTATTATGAATTAAAAACTATTTTAATCTAATTAAATCCTAAAAAATAGCAAATTAAGTCCTAAAAATTTAGAAAAATGATTTTTAAACTTAGAAAAGTCTAAAATAACATAAAAACTCAGAAAACTATTTTTAACTATTTTTAAAATTAAAATCCTATTTTTAAACTTAAAATTAAAGGCTCAAAAATGAAAATTAAAATCTAGAAGGTGTAAAAATGATTTTACTGGATGTAAACCTAAAAGTATTTATTCTAATGCTAAAAAATTTTTTTTTGTATTTTTCTGAATATTATTTCTATTTTTAATGTATTTTCGAAAATTTAAACTAAAGAAAAATGATTAAAATTAATTAACTAAATGGAAAAATACGAAAAATTCAGGAAAAATCTAAAAAAGTTATAAAGATCTAAGGAAAAATAAAACGAAGCACACAGCTTAACAAATAAGCCGGGTAAAAGCCTAAATAAGCTACGGCTTATAAATGGGGCTTAAGCCCAAAATGTGTTTATCAATTAAAAGAAAGGAGATATAACCGGATGAGCTAACGAAGCAAATTGGTTAACACATTGGGTTTGTAAGAGTGAGGTCGTGGGTTAGAGGTTGACAGACACCCCTTTTTGTTATTTTTATTTTTTTTTTTGAAAATTTTTGAAAACCAAAAGCTAAAACTTATTAAGCACTCAATTTTAAACACTTTTAATAAAGACAATACAAGCTGAAAATCAATATTAAGCTCAAAAAGAGCTTATCAAAAAGTTGTATCAGTAAGTAGGGGGTTTGAACTTGTTTTTGCTTGTTGACACTTAACAACTTGTAAAAAGCTTAAATTAAGCTCAAATTTTAAACTAAAAACTGTTCTAGAATCCTAATGATGTGCATAAGCTAAAATTGATAAGCTAATTAAGCTACAAACACTTAACCCTAGCTGAATTTGAAGATCAAAAAGGAAAACTCGAGAATGAACTCAAAAATCACACAATTAACTTAAGCTAAAAGACTTTAAAAAGATAATTCAGAACTTTATCTTATGAAAACTAGATAAGCAACTATTAAGCTATGAATATAAATGACAAAACCTATTTCTACAAGCTAAGATTTCAAAAATAAAAGTTACTAAGTTATTACTGCTGATTTTGGCCTTTTTGGCTTTTATATGACTTTTTAAGACTAAATGTAACTAGGCAATTAAGCTGGAAAATAAAAAGCAAGTCCTAAACTATATTAAGCTATGTGAGAGTTTTAAGCTGGCAAAAATTAGGATCCTAAATCCTACATTATCTAACCTAAAATGAAGATTAAAAGGCAAGCAGTAGTAACTGCTTTACTACTGCTGGTGTAATTGGAAAAACCACAAACACAAGTGTGCAGGTTACCTTAAGGGTAGACCTACACAACACACTCCTATTGAGTGTGTTTGAGCAAACTACAAATGCAACTCAAGCCTAAAAGGCTTGATTCAATTTTTAACCAACAAAACTTAAGGAGAAATGTGCCCTGGTGCTGAGATAAAATTATTAAGCATCAAAATGATTATAAGCTTAAACTAATGACTTAAAATAACTCAAAACCTAATCAAATAAGCTGATTCAACTAACCAAAAAGAATTCTCATAGTTTACTTGACTTTTTGAGGTCAAACCTGGCTAAACCAAACACTCCTTTAGGTTGTGATAGATTTTATTAAGCTTATGATTTGACAATTCATTACACAAAACTTTAAAACCAGATTACTAGAAGCTTATAAGAATCTTATTAAACATGAATCAACAACTAAGTTAACTAAAATTTAAGAATTATAACTATGCTACTATATTTTTGGTTTTTATGAAATTTTTAGACAGAAATTGAAATCTAAAATTCTACATTAACTAAGTTAAGATAGATTAAGATAATGATTAATAAGCACTTAAAAGACACAAATAAGCAACTAGAAAGCAAATCTTAAGAAATTAATAAGCAAATAAGCAATCTACACTATTAAGCAATTTTAAAGCAATTCTAAACTAGAAATTTAAGACAAGGAAAGTAAAAGAAAAACTTACAAGTAACTTCAGCCAAACAGAAGCTTCAAGGCTCAATTGAGCTTAATCAACAGCTCTGGCTTATTAGAAATAAGCCAGTAATAGTCCATGGGATTCCTTCCTTAACTGAATCCCCTTCCATAGCTTAATCAGTCCAAATAACAAGGTAATTTTAGCTGATTTTAAGTTTATGAGTAGGTTTAGACTTGTTAAAGCTCTATCTTAGCTTAGAGACTAATAAGAGCTGTTGAGCTTATCACAAGCTTGGTAATCATAACACATACACTTGAGCTTAAATTTGAGAGTAGAAGGAACTAGGTTGAAAAGAAAGAGACTTATATTAATGAAAATTGATTACACTATTAGAACTTTGAGATTACAAATGAGTATGAAAACTGAAAAGGTACATTAAGCTGAAAATTAAGCTATAAGCTAAAACTACTACTAGGTGTCAAAAGGAAAAAAAAAGATAAAATGGTCGTGTGAGGGAGGGATCTATTTATAGCTAGCTAATGAAGCTTCTAGGTCTTAGCTTGCATCCCACGCTCCTTTCAATCATTATCGTCCAAATTCTCAATCATTGGAGAGCTAATCTAAGCCGTTTGATCAAGTGATAGTCACACGGATTACCAAGCTGGCAATCCTTTGATATGACGTTCTTGTGCTAGTTATATGAGTGCATCCAATATAAAAAAACCCCTCTATTTTGTTGTCTTTCCTCTACCTCCACATTGGCTTGAATAGGGTCATGTAGGTGAACCAATAAAGCTATTGATTGACTGTATTTCTCCCTGCCATTGGTGTTAATTGTCTCATGAATTACTTTTTGATCTCGGCAATTGGTAAAGAGGCCCTCTCATTTGACTGCTTGGCGTGTTGAATTTTTGGGACCATGAATGAAGTCAGTGTTCATTTCTTCCTTCTTCGCGCCCTTTTCTTTTTAATCTGAATAAGGAAATTCCGTTTGAAATTAGAAGTATTAGCAAAATATGGTCCCTCTCTTTGGTTTATTAAAATCCTAGTGTAAAATAACTTTCATAATTGGCAGTTTAAGTCCTTGTGGTTTAATAAAAGGGAATTGGGGTAGGGTTTTGGGCTTTTGTAATGGGCCTTGTATCCGGGTAGGGTATTTAAGGGTTTAAGGGACCATTTTTGTAACTTTTGAAACTTGGAGGGTTGATTTGAAACATTTTAGGGTTTTGTCTTCTAGTGAGTTGACTTTGTTGACCCATAGTTGACTGAGAGTTGACTTTCTTTGGCTTTGGCTTTGAATCTTTGGCTTCTCTTGTGCTCTTCCGTTTTTCGTGTCCGTGTTTGTCTGTTTTTTGGCGGTTTTCTTGTGATTTTTGATATATCCGTACCCGCACACACAAAACACAAAAAGAGGTATATTTTTGCCATTTTAAGTCTGTTTTGGGTCATTTAGAGCCATTTTTGGTATAAACAGATATGTGTATTTTACACTTATCAAACTTCCCCAAACTAAACGATTACGTGTCCTCACGCAATATTACATGCCTTATAACCAAATATCTCAAAACTTCCCCAAACTAAAACTTTGAAAAGTAGCAAAGATTTTTGTTGAGAGAGCTAAGAGATCACAAGTTATAAAACACTCGAATTCCCATTTTCAAAGATTTTTTATTTTTTATGATTTTTCTTGATATATACCTAACTATAACTTATTCTTGTGTTGACATAATGTATTGTTTTCACTACCCCATTGGTAACTTTAAGGATCATAGAACAAAAAGCACAATTAAGTGTCTAAAAGATAGCTTCATCTTTCCTGATTTTTTCACTTTTCCCATGCTAAGCTTAAAAATAAGATCACTGTTAAGAATCAAGCCAAAAATTGCTAATAACCAACTTATAATTACAACTTGTGAATTTCTCTTCCCGACATAAATCATATATTTAAGTGTGTGTGTTCACATTAATTTAAACCATTAAATCCGCATATTTAGATAGTTGAAATCCGACCAAACTTTACACATGGGCCTTTTGGGCTAATATGTTAATCACTTAATAAGATCACAACTCAAAGCAAACAAAAACCTCCTTAGCTAAGACATCGTTGGTTCACTTGTCCCATAAATAACTTTCTTCTCTACCATCCTACCGTCATCGGGTAAGTGTTAAGGCTTTTGACACCCCATCCAGAGAATAATAATCGAAACGCATGAACTTCCGATGAAAAAGCCTTGCAGACTTTTGCAAACCTTAGTTCAAAAGAATACCTTGGTTTTAGAGAATGAAACTTTTACTATTTATTTTCTAACTTGCAACATTATTATTTACTATTTACATTATTAGGCTAGGAACTGGTATCATTTTTCTTTCGACGACACATCGGCCACGCCTCCGACAAGAGCTCGCGTACTTATTATGATACCAACCCTAAATATACATCCTCCACCCTTTCTTTCGATGTCACATCGGGAGCGAACCGACAAATGCCCATGTACTTTATTGCGATGGAGTTTGTATATTATTATTAACACTAAGGATTTATAACTTGCATCCTTTTTATTCATCACTATATATATATCTATATATATATAGTAGAATTATATATAATTATCTATATATATAATATATATTAATATGAAATAAAATATATAATATATATTATATATAATATATATATTAATAATTAATTAATTATTCAACACATTATTTTTTAGCAAATAGAAAAATTTCATTTAGAAAAGCCAAAGTGATAAACTTGAACCAAAATTCTTATTTACAAATGATGTTGACTTCATCATCGATAAAGCTTTTTCTCTGAATATGTTGATTAGACTTTTAAGAGTAAAACTCTAATTTGTAAAAATTAAAGAGAACACGTATGATTAATCATTTTAAGAACTTCGGGGAAGAAAAACCACAAGTTATTCTTATAAGCCTTTAAGTTTTCCAAATAAACTTTGTTTAGCATCCTAACTCGTAATCAATACTATCATTTCTTATTCTTTGCAATTTAAAATCTCTAATAAAGAAATTCGCAAATACTTAGCCTATATAAAATCCAACTCGGGCATACTTTCAAATCTAACATTGAATTACACAAGTCTTCATTTCACTAATATTTCAAGTCATAGCATGTTTAAAGTCTACATGAGACTAGCACAAACTATCATCATTAATTGTTAAGGGAGAAAGCTAGAACTTTACACGTTCGATCGGGTCAAAAATTACTTCTTATTCTCACCAACGAAAAACCTACATTCATGTCTTAACACTTATCTTTTTTTTTCATTTTTTGGATATTTAACTAAATAACAAGACTGAAAAATTTAAATTTTTTGCTATTTTTTAGGGGAAAACGGGTACGTGAGAACAAAACAATAAGCAGGCAACATCAAATCGATAGATTCCCTCCCCAAACTAAAATGAAACATTGTCCTCAATGTTTAAAGTCGGGTCTCTACGAAAATCTAAGCCATTTATGAATTATGCAAAGATAAACGTGAATCGATAAGATGAAAGGATATCGGATTTCCCCAAACTAATTTCAAACAAAGGATGAGAAGCTCGAGTGAAACGGGACACAACACCGAACACGAGAGGCTTCAAAAATTGTTGGTTCAATCCTACACAAAATCACAACAAACAACAAACAACAAGAAACCGGAAGAGGATAGCCACAACACATCACAACACTTTAGAAAATAGAAAGAAAAGAGAAAATGGATAAGCATAGGGTGAACTCCTACGAAGCGGCTTGTTTTTGGTCACCGAGTCACAAGCTCGACTCGATCCCTGAATTAATTCGTCCTTAGGGAGAGCAAATGGAAGAGAAAATCTCAATCGGGCTTTCATTAATGTTTGGACAAACATTAAAGCATATGAAAGTTCCATCCCGATGAGAGGCCACCGGCTCTAAGTGAAGATGCCGGGGTCAAAAATGGTGTCTTCACTCCCGAAGGAGAGAAATGAAGAAAGAAAGAGAATGAAGGTCAAATCTGAAACAAGGGTGGGAAGGGTGGGTAAAATATTGGCCATAAAATCATGCGATTTAGAAACACCCTTAAACTCTTTGATTATCAAAATACCCGCTTCGGGTTCAAAACATTTCTCAACATTCGGTGGTTCCAGTAGAGGACAAGGAATTGACGGATCATCTTGATGGTCAAGGTTAGGTAACTTATTATCTTGATCTTCGGAATCATCATTCTCAACACCTGGTGGAATTAAATCATCTGGAACAAGGAAAATATCGATCTCTTCTTGAGCGGGCTCACTATCCTCAACGGGGATAGGAGATACGGGAAGAGACTCGATAACTGAACTTTGATTAGCATGAACATTTTCCTGTGACTGGGAAGTTGAAATCTCACAAAGCACTGTCATAAGACTAAGATATTCCCCAAATTCACGATCATTCCTCGAAGGAAGTGTTAAAAGTTCACCGGCGAACTCATGGTGAAGAGGATCACTTCTTGGAGAAAAAGTAATCAAAGATTCATTTTGTTCTGGTTCATGATCGGAAATCACTTCGGAAGCGAGATTATGGGAAGCATCATCACTAAGCAGATTATCAAGAAAAGTTACGTCTCCTTCTGAATCGAAATAACCTTCCTCAAAGTTAGAAGAAACTTCCATAGCTAGAAAAGCATCGATCTCATCAATATCGTCTTCTGGAGCAAAACACTCAACCTTATCGGACAAAGGTGTGTTAAGTAAAACTGGCTCATCGGAAACGTTGGAATTCTTGATCTCGACATCTTCTTCCATTTCATCAAAAAGAGGATTTATGGTGCTAGATTTGAAATTGTCATTAAATTCAAAAACTGGATTTGAATGATCTTGAAAATTTCCTTCTTGAACATCTTTTTTAAGACAAGTGAGTTCATCGGCGAACTCCTCAAGATTATCACTAGTCTTCACCGGAGAATAACTAGGAGAAGGATCATCAGAATGAGTAGTGGTACTGCCACTAAACGGATCATCTTTTGAGAAATCGATTACAGAAATGGCGTGAACAAAATGCTTATTTTTGTTTTTCTCAGATTTATCGGCATAATAAACAAGTTCTTCTTTTCCTACTCTTAAAGTCAAAGTTTCTTCATGCAAATCAATGAGAGCTTTTGCGGTTCGAAGGAAGGGTCTTCCTAGAATAATAGGCACTCTCGGGTCGGGTTCAAAATTAACCACCACAAAATCCGCAATAAAAGTGAAACCATCGACTCTAACTACAACATCCTCGGCTATGCCCATCGGGTGCGAAATTGAACGGTTGGCAAGCTCGAGAGTCATTCGAGTAGGAGTCAATGCTTCAAGCCCAAGTTTTTTGTAAATTGAGTGAGTGATAAGTGCTTAATTACACATATCTTTTACCTTCAAAAAACGAGCTTAAATGACCAAAAACAGACAAAAACTGCCAAAGCCGAAGAACTTTTTCAAAGGCATACACTAACATACGTGAAAAAACAAAAAACGGCGAGCATCTCCTCTCCGTTGTAGTGTAATGAATATGAGCTTCGGTCATCGTCTTACTAGCATAATGAATCGGTTGAAAATGCTTCGTCTATACTTGTCCAAGAACCGCAACCAATCAAAAAAATCGCTTGCATCACACATTAATTCGAAAGGTAGGTTCCAATCCAGAACAACTAAGATCGGAGCTTCGGTAAGCTTCTTTTTAAGAGTCTCGAAAGGGCATTGATACAATTCTTGAGAAATACAAACTGAGTTTCTTTTTCGAGAAGGTGAGTTATTGGACTAAAATCTTGAAAGTCTGAATGAAACTGATGGTAAAATCCCGCATGACCTTAAAAAACTTCTAACCCTTTGACGTAGTCCGGATGAGGGAGATTGAGCAATTCACATCGACTTTTGCTCGGTCCGACCGCAATTCCAACTTAGATATCTTATGACCTAAAACAATACCTTCTTTACACATGAAATGACATTTTTCCCAATTAAGGACAAGATTTGTGTCTTCACATCTTTTTAACATTCGTTCAAGATTAGAAAGACATGAATCAAAACTATCACCAAAAACGGAAAAATCATCCATAAACACCTCCATTGTCTTTTCTATCATGTCGTGAAAAATCGCCATCATACAACCGTATGAAAGGTTCCAGTAGCATATACATAAACCAAATGATAGGCATTCGAGCGATAAACAAAAAGTACCATATGGGGCACTGTAAAAGTCGTTTTCTCTTGATCTTGAGGATCAATTGGAATCTAAAAATATCCTGAAAAACCATCTAAGAAACAATAGAATTCATTGCCGGCTAGACGTTCTAGCATTTGATCCATGAACGGGAGAGGAAAATGATCTTTACGAGTTGCTTCGTTAAGCTTCCTATAATCGATACATACTCTCCATCCGGTAACTAGACGTGTCAGAATTATACCATTCTCCATCATTGCAACACGGTCATTCCTGACTTTTATAGGACCAATGGATTAGGACTATAACCCACGGGCTGTCGGAGATCGGTATATCATTCCGGCATCAAGAAGTTAAAATCACCTCCTTCTTAATGACTTTCATGAATGTTTCGGTCAACCCGTCTTTGACTTTGCACCAGTTGGTTTAACAATTGTCCATTCCATCAAAATCTTATGAAGTATAAAAGAGTCGATACCCTTGTTATCGGTTATTTTCCAAGCATGGCCGATTTATGAGATTAATACATTAATGAGAGCTTCTTTTTATCGTTTATTTAAAAAACCTTTGTGCTATGATGATGGGTAACTTATCGTTTTCTTCCAAGAAAGCATTTTCTAAGTGAGATGTAAGTCTTTTCACTCTAATTCTAGTAGGCTCTTCAATTGAAGATTTTGGCCTCTGGAAACTTCACTTTGTCTTAATTCCCATCGGAGTAAGTTGAAATGGGTCATCATTACAATTGTTCAAGCACATAAATATCTTCCTCCGGATCACAATCATCATGATCACTTTCCAAAGAGATTGATTTGTCATAAAGAAAAGCATCGATTTCTTCCAAAGTAAATTCGGAAGTAAACGGCTCAGACGTCGAAGTGGGATTGCCACTTGAAAAATCATCACTAGGAAATCCTAATAATTCCGGAACATACTCCTCATAAATTTTATCAATGAATGTCAATATCGGTTAACCGATTGTCCATTCTAGAGGAATATTTCATGGTTTGGTCTAAATTGAAATGTGACGAGCTTCGTGTCAACACGAAGTGGTAATTTCCTTCGTAAACGTCACTTAAGGTACACCGTTTTCAACAAATGACCTTCCAAGTAAAGAGGTACCGTGATCAGCTTCGAAATCGACAACTACGAAATCGGCGGGAAAGTGGAATTTTCCAACTTTAACGTAGACAAGTCTTCACGGCTAAACCATAGGGAAAGTATGGAACAGTTCTGCTAACTCAAAAGTCATTCGTTGGGAAAGTTCGGCGCAAAGAAAGTTTTTTCCAATCGAAGGGGCAAGATTTAATTCAAGCACTAGAGATCGGCCAAGGCGTAACAACTCCATTCCCGTGGAATTCACAAGAATTAAGCAATTCACCCGATCACCTATCTTTCGGGAAGAGCATTTTAAAGAGCATCCGCCGAGCAATTCACGTCAATGAATTTTCACTATTCGAGCAATTTTTCCTTATTCATTAAACAAATCCCTAATCGTAGGAGCAAATCTCGGCATTAAAAGTAAAGCATCCACAAAACTTATATCAAAACGCAAATCTTGAAACATTTGAAAAATCTTCTCTTTTTGGTATGAAGCTTTTTCACGATTCTTTTGATTTGTCTCGTCTTGAAGGTAAGGAATATTTGCCTTGCTAAGTCTTCGAGATCTCCGGGTTCCGGAATAGGTTGAGGGATAACCGGCAGGTGGGATTTGAGCTGTACTTCCTTGGAAAATTATTTTTATCTCCTCATACGCGTATATTTCCTCGGTCTCTCGTTCCACTACCTTTTTCGGGAAGGTTTAGTTGGATTCGAGAGTCCCTCGTAAGCTACACCACTTCGGGTAGTGATCGCTTTCATCTCGCCCTTCGGGTTAGGAATGCGTAGACTCAGAAGAGTGCCCGAAGGGTGAGGCTTGGCTTGAAAGTAACTACTTAAATGGTTTGAAGATTATTTTGCAACGTGTTTTGAAAACCATTATTTTGACTCATCAAAGCGGTTTGTTGATTCTTGATGGTATTTTGAATCTCTTCTTAACCTCCTTTCGATCGAAGTGATTTGGTATTGCAAATTCCTAATCGTTTGATCATTAGACTTCTTGTAATTCAAAAAATCATTTGAAAAATCGTTCACTTGATATTAGGTCACTTTGAAACGGGTTGATTTGAAACTTGGTTTTTAAAATTCGAAGCATAATAACTTGATCCTTGAAAACTTGATTTTGAAAATTATTCCTCGATTGAAATTATTCCCTGACCTTGATGTGTTATAATTCCTATTTTGACCTTGATTTAGCACCGAGCAAAACTCTGGTGGTGCCATTTGATACTAACATCGATTTGTGGGACATGTGATTATAATTCCCAGAGGTGCCGCAAACATTTTGATTATTATACGGTAGCCGACAAATATACCATGCATGAGCTCCACCATAAGTAACAAAATTTTCATTCAACCGACTTAACCAGGTGGCTGGGAGGGACAACAACCTTTAAGAAACATCTCGACTAAGTTCGAAAAAGTTGATCCGCAAGTTTATCAATTCGTTCATCATAGCCTTTTGCTAACATTTCCTAGAAATAACCCTAGAAGCATTTGTTTATTTCTCGAATAACGCACTTTTGACTTGTCTTTCAATATATTACAAAGCTTCCTAAGTATCATACTTAACAAAATTTCCACCACTACCGCGGCATTTAAGGAGTCTTGTCTTCTCGGTTAAACCATTAAAAAAGGTATCACTTAAGTTAACCCGAAAATCCGTGTGTAGGCAAGATCAAAAGCATACCCTTAAATAAAACGTTCCCTATAGACTCTTCACTAAAAGATTCATCGAATTCTTGTGAAAATAATAAATTTTGTTCTTAAGGTGAGTGTTTTTTGGAAGGGGTGGGGGGGAATTGCGGTTAAAAACTTGGATAACAGGATCGACCCAAAGTTATAATTGAATTCGATGTTCATTCTCCGTAACCAAGTTTTAAGCGTGCTCCTCGAGCGGAATAAGGAAACATCATAAGCTTAATCACATCATTGTGCACATATCCTAAAACGTAAGGTAGAAGTAATCCTTTTGAACAATTAATATGAGCATGAGGATTTTCATATTCTAAACCATTAAACGAGTTCGCTTGAAACCAATGAAGCACAATTAGTTTTTGATCTCAAAATGATCGCATTGATCTCGAGTAAAACAATAGCTTCATCTCGCCGTACCCTCGTGGGTGCACGGAGTAAATTCCACCATAGTTCGATTCCGCCATCGCAACTATTTTTTTCGCGGGGAATTGGCTCTTCTAACTTACAATGGATCAACAACAACCTGAATGGTTTGTTGTTGTTGACGACGGTTCGGTTACGAGTGTTGCGAACGGTGCGCATGTCACTTGAAAAAGAGAAAATAAAAAGAGAAAAAATCTAAAATTTAAGAAAAATTTACAACACTAATTTTTTGGATATTTTAAATTTTAAATTTCACAACAAATTATAAACGGATACACGAAAAGACTTAAACAAAATAATCAACGTACTCACGGTAAGCACTTAAAAAAATTGCTTTTTTAAGGTGAGCCGTATTACGTAGAGATACAAATGACAAGTGTTAATCTTAGGTTTCGAATTGAGAATTTTCAAAGTTCATCGAACTTATTTATGATTAATATCACAATTGAAGATATTATTTGATGGTATTCTTTTAACCAACTTAGTTTATTAAAATTTTTTAAGGACAATTTTTTTATATTTTTGATTTTTTTTTATGTTTTTATGATAATTATACTTAAAAAGAAAAAGAAAATATTTTTTACTTTTTATAATTTTTGATTTTTTTGGATTTTTGAAATATTTAACAATAAATGAAACTTTCGAGGACGAAAGGATCTTCAAATCTTATCAACAAACACAAAACGAGAGATTCGTTAACTCAAATCCCCGCAGCGGCGTCAAAAATTTGGTACGCTTTGTAATATACTAATATATATTATCACAAGAGCAATTAAGAAAATTCCCTAAGGAAAATTCATCCTTTAAAAAAATATAATATATATAAATATAAAATAAACTGTATGTTTACCGACAAAGTATGATTTCCCGGGTCTTTTTCCCAATGAATGAGAAATTGAAACCTCGCTTGAATAATGATACTAATTTGAATGGTTATCGAAGATTGATTGTGTTTCTAAAAACTACTAACTAAAAAAAAACAAGCAAATAAAAACAATAAAGCACAAAACTATTAACGGGACAAATAAATGGACTAATACGGCAAATTAAACTAAATTTTACTCCTAAAAATATAAACTAAATTTCTAAACCTAAGATAGGACAAAAGAAAATTTTAGGAAAAAGAAAAACTTTTTTTTGATTATTTTTAAATTTATAATGAATTAAAAACTAATTTAATCTAATTAAATCCTAAAAAATAGCAAATTAAGTACTAAAAATTTAGAAAAATGACTTTTAAACTTAGAAAAGTCTAAAATATCATAAAAACTCATAAAACTATTTTTAACTATTTTTAAAATTAAAATTCTATTTTTAAACTTAAATTTAAAAGCTCAAAAATGAAAATTAAAATCTAAAAGTGGTGAAAATGATTTTTACTGAAGTAAACTCTAAAGCTAGTTATTATATAATACTAAAAAATTATATTTTTTCGTATTTTTCTGAAACTTTTTCTATTTTTTATTGATTTTTCAATTTTTAAACCTACGGAAAATCCTAGAAAATAATCTAATAAAGGGAAAATTCTCAAAAAAATCAGGAAAAATACTACTAGCAACAAGGAATACGAGAAAATAACAACTAATCAAACATCTGAAACAAAAATGTCTCTAAAATAAAGCATATAGAGCTACGGCTAATTATTAAAATTAAAATTAAAAACTAATTAAATACTTAACTAAGGACTAACTATGCAAGGACTAAAGGACTAACAGTGAAAACAAAAGGACAAACGGGGGATTAACTGAGTTAACTAACAAATGAGAAAGTTACAAAACCTACCCTGAGGCCTAACCCGATTACACCCTAAGTCCCTTTAAGCCTAAAAATAAGTTGAAATTTAAAAAGTGCTTATTAAGGAAAACTTATAAAAGCAAAGTTAAAGAACAAGGTGTGGTGAACAACTTTAATAAAATCAACTTGGTCTGAAAAGCACTAATAAGCTCTAAAAGAGCTTATTATTAAGCTGCTATCAGTAAGTGGGGCTTTCCCCTTGATTTAACTTATCAGCTTGTAAAAAGCTCAAAAGAAGCTCAAATTTGAAAACAAAAGAAGCTTTGGAAAGCTTATAATGTATACTATCTAAAAATGAAAAGCTAAATCACCTAGGAACATCTTAAACTAACTGAAATTTAAGATGAAAATGCTAAACTCAGGAAATAAGCCAAAGTGCACAAAATCTTTTTAAGCTAAAAAGCTCAATAAGGCAATTTAGAACTTAAGCTCTTGTAAACTGCTTTACCTAGATATAAGCTAGATAACTAAATCATAAAAACCTAATCTATAAGCTAGAAATCAAAAAAATTAAATCTTAAACCTACTGTTTTTGGTATTATTTTTTTAGTTGAAATTTGACAGCAAAATAAGCTAGGAAAATAAGCTACAAAATGCCAATTAAGCCCTAATCTATATTAAGCTATGTCTATACTATAAGCTACTATAACCTTAAAAGCTAAAACCTAAGATTGCTAACTTAAAATTTATTCAAAAGAGGGACAGATTAGTTCCTGCTGATGCAATTTGCACAAACACAAACTAAGTAGTGCAGGTTACCTTAAGGGTAAACCTGCACTTAGACACTCTTAGTGAGTGTATACAAACACAATGCAAACGCTAACAAAAGCTCAAAGAGCTAAGATCAATTTTAAGCAATAAAACTTAAACTACTAAGTACCCTGGTGCTAACTCACAAATTTTAACTCCTTATTTGATCAAATCTCACATCTAACTTTTGAAAACTCATTTTTAACTAATCTCTAATGAATTAACAACTTACTTAAGTAAAAACCAAGACTCACTTTGACTATTGGAGGTCAAAGCTTTATACACTTGGCAGTTTTGAAAAAGCTTTATAAAATGAAATGTACTCAACAAATCCTTGACATCCAATTATAAACAGCTTTTAACTAGCTTAATTAACATAAACTAACAACTGAATTAAGCTAGAATTAAAGGTCTAAGATTATGCTAACTAGTATTTTTGGATTTTTTAAGGTTTTTATGACAGAAATGAAAACATTAGATCTAATATTAGCTAACTAAAATCAGATGATTAAACTAGTCTAATAATCAATATTAAAGAGAGATAAGCACAAATAAGCTACTACTTTAAGCAATTAAGCAGATCTAAGTTATTAAGCAAATAAGACAATTATTTTAAGCTAAATTTTAAGAAATTTAAAGAGAAACTTACTTAATCCTCTAGCTAAACAAGAGGACCTAATAAAAGGCAGCTACAAGCTCTCCTAGCTTATAAATAAGCTAGGAGTTAAGTCCTTCTTTGACCCTTCCATAATTGGTCAAACTTCCCAAAAAGCTCAATAATCCACAAGTTAAGGTAAATATATGTTAAGCTGATTAAAGGTTTAGATATGATTAATACTGAATTAAATAAGCTCTATTTCAGCTTATAGACTGAAAGAGCTTATTATGAGCTTATTAGCTTATTGAGACAGATTTTAGCTTATGAGTGAAAGAGATTAAGAACATTAAAAGCAAACACTAAATTTATTTAACTAAAAGCTTTGATTACATTATATAAAAGAAAATTACAACTGGTTTAAAAGAGAATTACAATAAGCTAAATTCTAAAGCTATATTAAGCTAAAAACTAGAAAAAAGAAAAAGATCCCTTGTGTGTGTGATGGAAGGCCTTATTTATAGCTGATCCATGAAGCTTCTAGGCCTTGAGTTTGTTGGAGGCGCCCATCAATCTCTGCCATTAGATCAACCAATCATTGGGTCAACATTTTGAGCCGTTAGATCACTAAGTGACCTCACACGGATTGCCAAGCTGGCAATCCGTTTGAGGCTCACTTGTGTTTCTTTTCTAAGTGAAATGAGTTCAAAACCCACATCTATGTGTGCTTTCTTCAGGCTGACGTGTGCTTCATTGTTTGAGTGATTAATGATTGCTCTTGATTTGACTGAATTAACCTTGCCATTGTGTTTAGGAGCTCTTGAATAGACCTCCGTAACCCTCAATTGTAGAAAGCCCTTTGTTTTTACAGCTTGGTGAAATGAAGAAGATAGGTGAATAGTGTTTAGGTTTGGCGCCATTTGTTTTAACTGAAAGAGTAAAAATTCAGTTTGAAGTTTGAGGAAATTGCAAATATGGCCCTTGTCTTTGTTTTTCCCATTTTTAGTGTAAAACAAATCTTTGAAAATGGCATCATAGGTCCTTGTGGTTTATGAAAGGGTTATTGGGCTAAGGGATTGGGCTTAGGATCCGGGTGTGACCCATTTAGGGTTTAAGGGACTATTTTTGCAACTTTTGAAACTTGAAGGGCTATTTTGAAACACTTTGGGTCTTGTTGACTTTTGTTGACCAAGATTGACTGGAGTTGACTGTAGATTTGACTTTTTCTGGCTTTGGCTTCCGGCTTTTGTTCACTCTTCCGTTCTCGTGTCCGTGTTTGCTTGTTTTTGATGGTTTTCTTGTGATTTCTGATATATCCGTACCTGCACACACAGAACACAGAAACAAGTATATTTTTGCCATTTTTCACTGTGTTTTGGGTTTAATTGGGTTATTTTAGGTATAAATGGATATGTGTATTTTACACCTATCAAATGGCTTAAGAGAAACTAATACTATTAGTTATATATAGTTAGTGCTGCCAGTACAAATATTAGTACTGTCAGTTTATTAGTACTGTTAGTATAGAAGTTAATAATATTAGTTATACTCAAAACTGCTTAGTATAATTATTGTTGTGATTATTGCACAAAATGTTATGGATTCTGTTTTCTTTGTCTATTGAACTAACTTTTTGCAGATAAAGAAAAGTCTTAAATGAATCTGTTATGAAATCCCTAGTTTTTAGGGATGAAGATTGAGATAAGTTTGCCAACGTTGAATGAAGTCTCAAGGAAATTAATGTTGTTAGTTCGTGATTGGGTGCAAGATTAGTACTGTTTGTGTACTTAATACTACTAGCTTTAAAGATTAATGCTGCTAGTTTTACCCGATATCGGACAACATACATTTTGGTTCTCGGATGATTTAGACAAAACTGAATTACTTTCAATTTGTTCTTAACTGAATTTATTATCAGCAAGTTTAAATGGAGATGAAAAGGTTTGTTAAGTGTTGGTTTAATCACTACACAACAAATGGTCATCAGTTCACCATGTCTAACAGACGTCCATAAGCAAACAGCTTATGGTAAAGACTTCTCAAATCCGTTTATGGTTGACAATTTACCAAAAATTGTAGGGTTCTCAACTCACCTTGCTTCATGGTTAAGAGTTGGCTAGTCTAGGATCAAACAGTTCTTGATAAAGACTACTCAAATATGTTGATATGATAGTTTGCTAAAAACTATATGGTTTATCAATGCACCATGTTATGGCAATGAAGCATTGGCTAGTTGATTGGTTAGTAAACCAACACACGTAATAATAAAATATATATAATGATAGAAAATTACCAAATTACCCTTAAGGACAAAGGTAAAAAAGGAAAATCTTCAAAAATATATATAATATAATACGTATATTAACCGGGAAGTATGATTCCCGGGTTGTTATTCCCCAACGATTTGTGATATTGAAACAACGTTTGATGTTCGGAAAATTATTTGAATGGAAAACAAAGATTGATTTGATTATCTACTTCTACAAATTAAAATAAGCAAATGATAACAATTAAGCACGAAAACAAATAACGCGGAATCAACACATCTCTTAACTAAAAAGCGAAAAACAGGGAACCCTAAAACGCAGTAAAAAACCTAATCTTCCTAACAATTAAAACCTAAATTCAAAATTTCTTTTAAATGGACTCTAATTGACTAAAAAGTAAGTTTAAAGAAAACTATAACAAAAACGGAGTTAAAATGACATTAAAAAACACGAAAAATGCAAACGGGAACAATCCGTTCTTAAAACAAATCGAAATTTTCAAATTAAACCCTACGAAGGCAAAAAAAAGTTTCCTATAAACTTTACGATAAAAGAAAATATTTCTAAAAAAGATTGTATTTTTTTTGTTTTTTTTCTATTTTAATGATTTTTAATGTACTTTAGACAAAATTAAATGTAGATAAAAATACTAAACGAATTATAAAAATTCTAGAAAAAATACAGAAAATAGCTTGAACTAAATAGAACCTAGGAAAAATAAGCTTGAGGTCACAGCTTAATGAATAAGCCACGAAATAAGCTTAAACAACTTATAAGCAAAAATGGGTAAAATGAGTATAAGAATTAAATGTTGTATGTGTTTAACGAAAAAGACCCCAGGGCGCGTTGGTAGTGGAGTTTGTTGAGTTGTTATAAAAAGGGTTGAGGGTGTTGAGGTCGGGGGTTCGAGCCTTGCTCACCCTCGATTTCCACCTTCCCCTTTTTTTTATTTTTGAAAACATATAAAAGCAAAGTTTTAGAAAAGCTAAAAATAAGCACTTTTAATAATAGAGACTTCTTATGAAAAGCCCTAAATAAGCTATAAAACAGCTTAACTTGACAGAAACACTTAACTTTATTTTTTTGGTTTTCCTTAAACTAAATAAGCTAGAAGACTAAATAAGCTAAAGTTAAGACTGAATAAGC
The DNA here is from genome assembly GCA_026074375.1 of Tanacetum coccineum. Lineage (NCBI taxonomy): Eukaryota > Viridiplantae > Streptophyta > Magnoliopsida > Asterales > Asteraceae > Tanacetum > Tanacetum coccineum. The sequence goes on from BQNB010010656.1 coordinate 68,967, forward strand.
TAATATATGCTAAACCTAAGCTAATGAGCTAAATATAACTAAAAATAAGCAAGAAATAAGCTTAAAGACTAAATAAGTTCTTTTATTAAAACTAATAGCCAAACATGCCCTACAGGGACCTTTGAGCTTATTTTTAGATAAGCTCTTGGATCCTTGTGGGGAAATGGCTTATGCAAGCTTATACTACAACTAATAAACTTCTAAAATCAACTATTGAAACAAGGTTTGAAACTCAATTGCTTATTACAAAAGTACTTTGAAAACAGACCTAAGGCTTAGATCATGCTGAATTTTACTTTGAAACTGAAAAGACAAAAGACTTATTTGACAGCTTAAAACATATACTCAAATGAACTTATTTTTAAAAACTAAGTGCAAACTCATTAAATATGACCTTAAATCTACTTATGCTCGGAAAATTAAAACCTATAATCTAAATCTATCCTCTGATTTTTTGATGATGAAAATGACCTTTTTGCTATTTACCCTACCTGATGCAGTTGACATCAAATGCACAAAACTACTGCATGCACACTTAAAGAACATTACTCAAATTCATTTAAACACTTAAATGAGAACAAGAACATCAACTTCAAGGTCTCTAACAGATTTGAGCTATAAGTTTTCTTATACTAAAATACTTAATCACAAATTAAAGCCTAGCAATTTAGCTCCTATGAAAATTAGTTTAAACAGTATTAAGCTTTCAAAATCTAATCCTATAAACTTAAATTTGCAAGTTGAATTGAATTTAAAAGAACAAATAGGCTCAGACAGTACTAACCTTAGTTAGTACTGTCTGTCCCAAACACCCCCTTAAATTCTTAACAGACATTTTTAGCTTATAGAATTTAGATTTAGAGAGAAAAATTTCATTTTCCAGATTATGATAAGCTTATAACAACCCTAATCAACAAATATCAATAAGCAAATAAACTAGATTCTATAAGCTACTAACTATGCTAAACTAATATTTTTGGCTTTTTAAACTGATTTTAAGACAGGATATGTAATCTAAGATTTAAGTCTACAAGTAAAACAAAATAAGCATAAATCAACAATAAGAACATTAATAAGCTACACTAAGCAAAGATAAGCATATTAAGCAAACATTTAAGCAAGAAAAGCTAAATTTCAGAAATAAGCTAATATGAAAAAGATGAATTGTTGTAAAACCTGAAATCCCAGCTAAACAGGGATGAGAGCTCACTTAGAGCTTATATCAACAAGCTCTGGCTTATTTAGAATAAGCCAGTAGAGTCCATGAACCCTTCAAGGATTGGTTCATCATCCAATAGAAAGCTTAGGTAATTTAGGAGTGAGATTTGAGTAATATAAGCTCAGTTAAGCTTGTATAAGCTTAACTGAATATAACAAGCTTAGTAGTAACAAAGAGAGCTTATGAGAGCTTATCAAGAAATTATGATCAAATTTAACAAAATTATATTAAAGTAAAACTTGGATTAAAACTTAAAAAGTAAATGAAACTAAGATTTTATTGGAAATTAAAGTGAATACAAGGCTTAAAAAAGAAATTACATGAAATTTAACTTAATAAGCTGAAAATAAGCTACCTAAGCTAATCCTACTCCTAGATATCTCCTTGTAAGTGAGTCCTTGCTTGTATTTATACTGCCTGGGAGAAGCTTCTAGGCCCCTAAGTCATGTAGATGCTCCAATCAATCCCTCCCCTTCATTCTTCTCAATCATTGGCTTTCTAATCTTGGCCCTTGGATCATTAAATAAGTAAACGGATTGCCAGCATGGTAATCCGTGTGTCAGGGTACCTGTGCTTCTTCTACACACATTTTAGTGCAAATCCCACTTGATAGGTGTGTTTTCTCCTTTGCCCGTGTGTCATTCCCTTTTGGGGATTGACCAATAAGAGCGTTTGGTGATGTAATACTCTGCCAAGGTGTCCTTTATCACTTGAATTGTCTCTCCACGTGGCCAATTTTGATTTGCCCTTTGTTTTGAACTCGAGGTAAAACGGGGAAGACAGTGAAGAGTGGTAACTAAATTTCCCGCGTTTTACTTTTATAAAAGGAAAGGGAGTTTGACTTTTCTTTTACCCGGGGTTTGACTTTGGCCTTATAAAGG
>BQNB010010656.1:73398-83431 GCA_026074375.1 Tanacetum coccineum
CCACAGGTTCCACAAATCAAAGTATTCCATCTACCCAGGTTCAATTAGAATCTAGAGAAATTTTATTGGCTGTCATCAAGATGTGTGGTCTTAGAAATAAGTAGACGTGTGAAAGGAGGAAATTATAATTATGGTGCGCAACATAATTATAAATGCATCACACACGTGGACTTGTAACCTTGATTAGCCTAACATAAAAATCAAATTCATGCCTAGTACCTACATCTATTCCTAAATAATATCACTAAAACTTTCAACTAAATCTCGGGACGAGATTTCTGTAAGGGGTGGAGACTATAACAACCTAATAATTTTCATCAAATGCAAAACCTATTTTACTATGATCACAATTATACGGGGAAATTTTTCGCTTTATTACATTACTTGCATTGTCAATATCTCAGTATGTCATGTAACTTACATAACTAAAGTAGACGAGCTCACGCAACCTACCTATGTCATCCTATCTTCATATATGTCAAGCAAACATCATAACATGTCAAGTCAATATCATCATATCCTTTTTACAAAGTACATTATTCCTATAATGTACCATTCGCAACGTTATATCAAAACGGGCTTTAAACCGTTATCGTATGCCTCTAAACCCTAATTTCATGAAGGGTTAATATCTAAAGTGAATATACAAGCTACTAAAACATATGTACAAATAATATAACATCTCATTTGAAATATAAACTCCCTCCAAGTCAAAATACAAGATTTCAAAGCTCAATATACAAGTCATTAAGCATGATCTCCAAAATAGCCATTTTACCTCCGTTTTCATTCTAGTTTCTTCACCACCACTTTTGTACAAGCTACTACACTCAATATACAATGTGTAAACCCTAATTATTCTATTCCTAATCTTTCATACACATTTTTACACTCAAAACCCTAATTCAAAATCCTAAACCCTAAAACCGAGCTAGTTTCTAAACCATAACCCGTTTCTTGGTTTTTATCCGTTTTAAACCTAAACCATTAATCAAATAAGTTGTAAATACTTAATTTACAACATTACAAATCCTATTTCATCATTATAACATCATTATACATGAATTAAATTATAGAAACCCTAAAACAAAACCCTAATCTAGTTCTAACCCTCAAACCTAAAACTAGGCCCTAGATCAGAATCGGATCAGTCTATAAAACATAGGATATGGGCAAATCAATTGGTTCTGGGTATTCAGTGAAAACACTAGGTTGTAGCCCTATGTCTTGTGATCATTTTGCCGGTGGAATCAACCCGATTCGACGTCGGATGAATTAGTTATAGCCGAAATGGCAAAGGTGCGCAGATTCGGCACACCTGTAGTAAATGGCTATTATCACTAAATTTTTGTATAGTAACCCCCAAATATGTAAAACTAAACGTTGTAGAGGACTCAAATATCTAACAATGCTCACTGGTTTGAGCTTCAACGGAGTTACGGTTTGCAAATGACAACCATTTTACCAAGACTGATGTTGGCTGTCCAAAAACAACCATGTATAAATCAAACCAAACACCCCTAAAACGTCTAGAATGACCTCCACCTTGCACCATAGCCTTCCTTACTCATCCCATAGCCTCTCCACATCACCCTATAGCTCCCACACATGTCCTCACCTGGTCTCTTAGCATCCTTAGTCACCAAGTTCCAAAATTACTATAAATAGGGGTATTATGCCTCCATTTCAAATCATCCCCCACTTCTTCTTTCTATAACCCAAGTGAGCAAACATTCTCTGCTCCATATGATCCTAGGATCATCTAAGAAGATCATTCAAGCAAAGCTTTGAAGATTTGAAGCCCCGGGAACAAGATACAAGGCGTACGAGTGGAAATACTACCCGAAACGACCCGTTTCCACCATTTTTGCTCCTTGAAGCTCAAACCCAGGTTCTGGATGTTCTACTTCTGCTCCTACACTCTTATAATGTTCATATGATCCTAAATAAACTCTTGTTAAAGTTTCATAACTCAATTCATGCTCATTTTCCGTTTTGATCCAAAACCGTACACCCGAAACCCTAATTTTATGTTTTTCTTAAAACTAAATGTTATAATGATTAAATATTGTTATAATCTATCCTAGCATGCTTAACTAATGTTAAAATAACCACTTTATTGATTAATGAAGTGAATTGAACTTAAAACCCGCGCGTTTATGTTTAGAAACCCCCCCCCCCCCAAAAAATTTTTTTGTTTGCGACCCGATTTTGCTTTCTAGTCTTATACGAATCGTTATTTAAAACTTGCTTGCGTTTAAATCTCATAGTTTAGTTATATTATAACTTATAGAATGTCTATTAGAAATGTAAAATAAGCTTGCATGCAATTTGGACATGTTTTGTAATTATAACCATGCTAGGGGTATATATCGTAACTACTCAGAACTTATAACTCAAAGACTAAAATGGTCAATTTATCAAAGTTCATAACTAACAAGGGTCTTATTATGTCACTTGTTCAAAGATACGAGTTTACTTGGTATATCTTATAAACGTTGAAGGACAAACTCGTAAAAGTGCAAACTCTAAGGGTATATTTGCACTTATCAAACTCAAGGGTCAAAAATTAACGATTTGAAAAAAAAAAAAAATACAAAAAAGTAACAAATAAAATCATGTTCAAAACATTACAAGACATAACTTTAATTAACACTTGACGTGCTTAACATTTCCAGAAATTGATTAAAACGCTTAATACCGATTATATCGTATCACAATACTAGGATCATCAATTAGAGAGGTTTACATCTTGGTATTAACGTTCTGACTGAGTTTGTTGGGTTTACGATTTAAAGTCTGCCCTACGCTCCTCAAACGTTTACTGAATGACTTCTGAATTATGATGCCCGAACGGTGCGATACAATAGATTCTCAACTCTTCAATCAAACTCCTAACACCCCCGCCCCCCGCGCCTCTCTTAAAACAAAAGTTCTAGAATACAATCTTCTTAAGACTCAACATATTATCTCAGGTTGCGTGACGTGGCTATTTACTATCATTTTGCTATATCAACCTTCCCTGGTTAAGATTGTGATAAGGTCGTCAGCTTTCATTTTAGAATATATATTACATATACCTATTAGGTAAAGTTCATAACCTCGCCTTCACTTATTTACATATTTTATAAACCCGCGAGGGGGATACATGCTCTTGCTAACAACTCCTTCTTTACATACTCTTTTATCTATAACAATGTGATTACAATTTCAAAGGCTTAGTGAGATTCCATAACCACGCCTTACTCCATTTTACATGTTTTATAAACCCGCGAGGGGGATACATGCTTGTTACAAACTCTATTACATATTCGTTTATCTTATAACAATGGATTTGCTTCTTCAAGGACTTAGTGAGTTCATAGCCTCCTTTAATCTCTTGAATGTTTTTTCATAACATGCGAGGAGATACATGCTATAAATTACGAATATAAGTGTTTTTCCAGACTATATGCTAATCTGATATACCATTACAATTAATGTCTAAGTTACTTTATCATGGACCATTAATCACTTACGGGTGAACACGAATAAAATGATATACATCTATCGGGATTGCGACCTATTTGTGTTAGCCGGATAGGTAACCAAACACACTATATTTGAATTTCATAGGTATATGGCAATTACTTACACCGAGGGCCATTATCTCTATATATATATATATCACATCATTTTGGGTATATATATACACTAGTAAGTTTGTGTGCCATGAGCTTAGACCGGACAAGGAACAAGACTAAATCAGACCAAACAAGATGATAACACAATAATACACTGTTACTATGATAATTGTATTCGTTGCAATTATTACAAATAACGGGTATATAATAACGTGACCCAAGATCATAAACACTGGCCAATTCAATAATAGTGTGTTTGAACATTATTACACTATGACTTGTATTACAACTGTTTATCAAACTATGATATTTCACCAACCTTTGTGTGACTTTTTATGTCATGTGTTATCTCAGATTATTGAAGCCAATATACGAGCATTGGAGTGGCATGGACTCGAAGATGGCTAAAACTTGTTATCATTCACATTGTAACTAGATTTTGGGACCTACCTTTGTAAAACTCTGATTTGAAATGAATGATCAACGTAGTCTTTTGAACCAACGTCTCTTTGGTCGTTTTCATGAATTATAGGATTGTTGATTCCATAGAAGTTAATACCCAGATTAGCTCCGCTGCTATATCTTAAAAATGCGGGTGTAACAGATTGGTAATCAGCGCCATGGTATAGAGAACAAGGTCAAAACCCTTAACTATAACCACATTTTCTTTTAGCAATCCAAGTCCTCCGTTGCCACTACATTCCGAACAAAGTATGTAAAATATACCAACATCTATTAGTGCTAATACATAAAAAGACTTATGTTATTTTACACGACGGGGTTGTTAACAGAACGATGTCTTCTCCCAACTGCTCTACTTATGATATTGAGGATGCTTTTTCCTCTATGAATATTCTTAACTATACTTCGGTTTCACCGGATTATTTCCCAGCTTCATCGAAAAGCAGATCTTTTAACCCTTCGAAAAACTCTAAAGATAGTATGATCCCACCAGTATTCTTATCTTTCTACAATAATCCTTGTTTGAAGGACGTACAAGCATTTTATGCTAAGGAATTACCTATTCTCATCAGAATCCAGAACTACCACCAGCTATTTTTGACTCATCTCTGTATTACCACCATCATTACATATTTGACTCCCTCTGAATTTCTTTGTTCCTGAAGAACTATTACCACCTAAGAAACGAATCTGTTCCCCATCTTCTTCCTCAACTACGTTATCTAATCCATCTCGGAATCAAACTTGTGATTTGGTATCACCATCTTCCTCAGTTTATACTCCTACCGCACCTTAGATATTAGAAATAGGAAAAAGTTCAATTAAGATACATCTGAAACATCATGAGGAACAAATCGAAGATATTTTTTGAATTACATAGATGAACTCTCTTTTCACGCGTTAGAAAATGAAGAAGGACGAATGAAGTAACGAACTAAAGACACGAACATAAGAGGAAATCCGCACTCATATTATCAAACTTCAAAAGAGCAGTTATTAGGGCAAAAGGATAAGATTGCCTTTGCTCACTACAGAATTTTTGATCTTGAACAAATCATTGAGAAAATCCAAGCTCGACACCAAACGGATCAGGAAGATCTTTAGGATGTCATCTACCGGTTCGAAATAAACAAACTCTTAGACTAGTTATAGCTTTATCCTAGCCACGGGATGTGTGGTATAAATAAAAACGCTTGTCAAATCTTGACTATGCTACATGTAATAAAGGTAAAGTTATTTATAACTGCATCTTCCGTTACGTACCTTATTTCCAGCTTATCTCTCTTTCATCATCATCTCCATCATTTGCATCATTATCTCCGTTTTTCATCATTATGAATCATACCATAAACCTCTAAAGATCGTTAAAATTCAAAAATAAGCATTACTCTTTAAGCCTTTTAAGCATCACATTCTCTTTTATTACTTTTCAAAACTTATGATATCATTCTTACTACGTGTTATCCTTTGTTGATAGAATGCCTCCCAAAAGGACGTCAACATCTGAACCACCAGCCATAACTTTAGCTGCCATCTAGCAACTAATTAATGATGGCATTTCCTCAGCTCTGAAAGCATAAGCTGCATTAATGGCAAGTGCTAGTAATCCCAATAGGAACACCGGACCTACTGGAACTCATGTAGGAAAAACGAGAAACTATAAAGAGTTCATTAGCTGTCAACCTTTCTACTTCAATGGTACGAAAGGAGCTATTGACCTCATCCGCTGGTTTGAACATACCGAATCAGTATTTTTTCATAGCAAGTGTGCCGAGGAAGACAGAGTGACACATTTGAGCAACAGTACTCTAACTGATGATGCCTTGTCTTGGTGGAATGCATACACCCAACTTATCGGAATAGAACAAGCCAATAAGATCACTTGGATCGAATTGAAAAGACTCTTAACCAATAAGTATTGCCCTCGAACTGAAGTCAAGAAGATGGAAGACGAATTTTACAACTTGGTTGTGAAAGGAAATGATCTAAGACTTACATTAGAATTACAAAATACGAGGTCTTATGCCCAAAAATGGGACAAACGCTGAGAAACTTATGGAAGTCCTCACAATGGATTATGTAGATTATGAAGGAACGTTACTGCTCAGCGCAACAGTGAGGAAGCCATCAACATATCCCAGAGGTTAATGGAACAGATAATAAAGCGTGATTCTTGTGCAAGAAGGCTAATGATCGTAAATGTATACTTGAGGATAAGGGAAACAATCATCACAACAACTATCAAATAACTCTAACAATAACAACCATAACAATGATTCACCACCAGGAGAAGCGCGAGAACAGAGACAAGCAAGAAACCTTCAGACGTATACTGCCACCTAAAAGGGTATACTGAAATACACCCTGGTTTGAAGATGCACCCTACATCACATAGGACCCTGCACTGTCAAGTGTCGGACTTGCAAGAGAGTATGTCATCTGCCCAAGAACTGCAGAAACAAAAGACCAGCCACTAGAAACAACCTACAATCAGTATCTGTAACTTGTAATGCCTGTGGAAAGAAAGGACATTATGCAAATCAGTGCTCAAAAGCAAACAACATGGCCACAAGAAAGCATACTTAGAGATAAGCTTGCTTTTATTCACTTTAGAATTTCTACCCTAGAAACAACTCTCGAGGATATCATTTTCATCAGAACTTTCTTGCCAATCTGAAAACACAATCCATCAGCACAATCCTTGTCGTCTGTTACTTTTATCTAGAATCCTATCTCAAGATACTTAGCATAAGTATCAACTTTTTTTTCATATGTAAAGTTCATATGTAAAGTTATCCCATGAAATAAAAAGTTATGATCCGTTGACATCTTGTTTAATCAGATATATCAAAACCACATCATTTGTCAATTCTATTATGCTCAACACTGAATACTTTCCTTATACCTTTGAAACATAAATTATCATCCTCGACTACATGGGCGTCAGTACAATTACTATCTTAGTGTTTTTCTTACCTTTCATGATCATATCATTTTCTACATCTTACCATTTTGATATCATGTTTTTATGCTTAGGTAAGACGATTTATGATCATCTTATTGAAATGAATTAGGACACTTCTTCATTTGAATAAGGAAATTATAAATCTCTGAACTATGAATTTATAAATTCTCAGTTACAAGGAGTTGAACGCTTCTTTTTGTAAGTGACTAATTATAAATAAGTAGGCTTAAGTATATAACATACGTACAAACAAGTTTCTTTCAATCCGTTTGTACAAACAATCCCTTAATCATTATCATTATTACCTTCATTTTCATTATTACCTTCAATATCTGTTCATTTCCAAATCTGTATCTCACGTGATTAGCAACTCTCTTACAAATTCATAATCATTCCTTGACATTACTCATTCCATGATCTCCGTATTCTAAAATTTTCTGTTATATTCTGCAACATAATAACAAGGAAACACACAAGAATCTATACAATGTCAAATGATTTCAATACCACTAGGTATGAAAATTTTGACAAAGACTTGTGATAGCATTCTTATTCAATGTTAACTTTTAAAGGTTAATGAATAGCGATTCTTTACGATCAGAGTAGCGCAGCAGAAGCGTGGTAGGCCCATAACCCACAGGTTCCGTAAATCAAAGTATTTCAACCACCCAGGTTCTATCAGGATCTGAAGAAATTCTATTGGCTGTCATCAAGAGGTGTGATCTTGAAAATAAGTAGACGTGTGAAAGGAGGTAATTATAATTATGGTGCGCAACATAATTATAAATGCATCACACACGTGGACTTGTGACCTTGATTAGCCTAACATAAAAATTAAATTCATGCCCAGTACCTACATCTATTCCTAAATAATACCACTATAACTTTCAACTAAATCTCGGGACGAGATTTCTGTAAGGGGTGGAGACTATAACAACTCAGAATTTTCATCAACCTATTTTACTATGATCACAATTGTACGGGGAAATTTTTTGCTTTATTACATTACTTGCATTGTCAATATTTCAATATATAATGTAATCTGCATAACTAAAGTAGACGAGCTCACGCAACCTATCTATGGCAATCCTGTCTTCATATATGTCAAGCAAACATCACAATATGTCAAGTCAATATCATCATATTCTTTTTACAAAGTACATTATTCCTATAATGTACCATTCGCAACGTTATATCAAAACGGGCTTTAAACCGTTATCATATACCTCTAAACCCTAAATTCCATGAAAGGTTAATATCTAAAGTGAATGTACAAGCTACTAAAGCATATATACAAGTAACATAACATCTCATTTGAAATATAAACTCCCTCCAAGTCAAGTACAAGTTTTCAAAGCACAATGTACAAGTCATTAAGCATGACATCTAAAATAGCCGTTTTACCTTCAATTTCTTCACCACCACTTTTGTACAAGCTAATACACTCAATATACAATGTGTAAACCCTAATTATTCTATTCATAATCTTTCATACACATTTTTACTCTTAAAACCCTAATACAAAACTCAGAAACCCTAACCCGAGCTAAATACTAAACCATGACCCGTTTCTTCATTGTAAACCCAAACCAACCCTCAAATAAGTTGTAATAACTTATTTTACAATCATATCAATCCTATTCAATCATTACTTCATCATCTTATTTCATGTGTACGTAAAATGAATCCGAGAAACCCTAAATGAGCCCTAAATGATCATTCGACCCGTTTTCTCGTTTCTAACCATTTCATTCTCAAGTAAGCAACCAAGAGCCATTGTAAACTCATAAAATGAGTTTACAAACCATTATCCATCATTATCCATCATTACTTCGACAATGTACAAGAATTACAAAGCTAGAAAACCCTAAAAGTCTTATACGAGCCCTAATTCCAACCCACAGCTTATTCTTTCCATTTTGACCCATTTTAGCTTAAACCACCAACTAAATTTCATTAGTAATCCCTTATACAATGTCAAGGATCAGTATTCAATCATCTTTGATCAAGATTACACGAATTATAAGCCAAGAAAGCCAAAGAAACCCTAATCGAACCAAAAGTGAACCCGCGACCTTATTTACTCAATTTCGATCTGTTTTAACCCAAACCACCTGCTAACTTTCATTAATATGTCTTATTACAAACCTTAAGATCATATTTTAATCATTCCTTGATCAATGCTCACGAAATATAAGCCAAAAACTTGAATTCGAACCCTAAAACCCCAAAATAGACCCGCGGCTAGTTTTTACTCATTTTTACCCATTTAAAACTCTTCCCATGTGGAAGCACCTCTATGAATCACTCCCATGTGCCCTCAATCATCTTACCCACCTGCTTAAATCTTTCCATGGCTAAAATCAAAGCCACATCTCCTCCTTTTGTGCTACTTCAGCCGTGGCAAGCATCTAGGACCTCCAACACCTTCAATCTACTTCCTAGACCTCCCAACTCACACCATAGCCTCAACACTTCAGCTACTAGATGTTACACATGTCATAGATCAGATCATGAAGCTATCTTAGTCACCTTGCCTTGTTCAAGTATAAATAGGACTTCAAATCCTTCATTACAACTCGCACCACACCTCCTCCTCTATAACCCTTATAGGCAGCAATCCTTTGCTCCCTTATGATCCTAGGATCATTAAAGAAGTTCAAGAAGCGAATCCCTAAAGAATTGAAGCCTTGGAGTGAAGATACAAGGCGTACAAGTGGAAATACTACCCGAAACGACCCATTTCCACCATTTTTGATCCTTGAAGCTCAAACCCAGGTTCTAAGGATTATACTTCTGCTCCTACACTTTTATAATGTTCATATGATCCTAAATATACTCTTGTTAAAGTTTCATAACTCAATTCATGCTCATTTTCCATTTTGATCCAAAACCGTACACCCGAAACCCTAATTTCGCGTTTTTCTTAAAACTAAATGTTATAATGGTTAAATATTGTTATAATCTATCCTAGCATGCTTAA
>BQNB010010657.1:0-42444 GCA_026074375.1 Tanacetum coccineum
GTTGAGCTAATATGTTTTCAACCATGACAAAAATGCAGGGGTCAAGGGGCTGAGACCCTTGCCAAACGGTATATTTGGTGCTCCAAGTAAGTTATCTGTTTTTCCCCTCTTATTTCCCCAACCAGTGTGACTGTTGAAAAAACAGTTGTGAAAGTTGGTTTCAACCAACTTTAACTGCTTAACTGTCATCTAGAATCTGTTTTATAAACAGATCCATTAGCCTCATTCATACATATGAAAATACACTTACAATTCCCCTATTGTTCTTGATTTGTGATTCTTGAGCCTAGAACATAAATTGCCATTCTCTTTGTATTATCCCTATTGAGATTTCGTGCAACCCAGACATCTTATAGGGTCGAAATACTTAATACGGAAAGTGAACTCAACATGATACAACAAAGATATCCAGGATCATCACATACACACCCCAATTTCTAACATTCTAATCATGTGTCTTATGAAACTTAAACACGTGAACATGTATATATGCGACATGTTTGATACTAACTTGAGAGCAGGATAAATCATATGTGGCGACTTTTGTAGTTGTTTGTGTTGGTTCTAAAATTTGGGTAAATCATGAATATGTTTACATAAGACCCATTTGACAACTAATAACAACATTTGTGCTTTTCAACGTTTATAATTCTTATTAGAAATGAATCAAAGAGTTACAAGGAATAGTTGTGAACATTATCCCAATTGAATGACTGAAACTCTCCTTTTAATGAATCACAACATTGTTAGCTTAGCTTATCATTCAAGGAGAGAAAGACTTATCTATCAACATAATCCATTTGTATTATTTTGTTTGTTTAGAATCTCTCATTATCTCTAAACTAAATCTTATATAAATGGGGTACAAGGGTAACATGTGAGGGTTGTTGAAACGTGTCATTCATCTAGTGAAAAAATACATCTTTCATTAAATGCTTCCCTTCTTAGAAAGGAAACTACCATACTTTAGAGAATAGTGTTAACAACTGTTCCCACCTTTATACCAACTCCTTTATACCAACTCCTCATACTTGTTTGACTTTCTTTTGATTGCTTTTAGAAAGTTCTCGCCCATATTTTATGTTCAGCTTTAGAGAGAGTATTTAGAGTCAAGGAGACTTTGTCAGATTTTAGTTCCTTTGATGTTGTTTGTAGCTCATGTACTTTACTCACTTATACCGCATTAGTGAGATAAAATGTTTCTTCGGTTAATCTTCGACGTCCTTGAAGCATTTTGTTGAAAGAGATTTATACAACACCCACTCACTCATCAATGAGTGACACTCATTGATGCTTCAGTCAGTAACACTCTCATTGATGCTTTGGTACATACTCACTCATGAGTGAGTAACTCTGCTATTTTATGTTCAAATATTGTCAGAGACAATTGGGCCAAAAACAATCTCTCCCTATTTGACTATACTAATAACGTGAGTTATCATATTTTTTGGTTCAGGACTTCACTTATTGAGCTCCGCTTTAAGAAGTGATGAGACTTTATTTTTGTTGTTGAAGGACAATAAAGACGACTCCCTAAGTGTATTCACTAGGACTAATTTTACACTTATTGTGTTTTATGTTTAAATCCTAGTTAAAGACCATTGGGCACAGAATTGACTTAAAAATCTCCCCCTACTTTGATTTAAAAATATCATAAGTGGACTTTAAAATGTAAATGAGCATAAAAACTTCTTTTTACAATGTGATTTACAAAAACGAAGTAAATAAAAAACTAAAGTTTGATCCTTTGTTGTTGAGGTTGCTAAACTTTGTTTAGACTTCTTGTTCAAGGAATTTTGGGGAAGCTCCCTCATGCTTTAGTGAAGCTTCACAGAGCTCCCTCAAGCTCCTTCATAAGCTCTTTCCTCTTTCCTCTCAAATCATTGAAGCTCCTTCCTCCCATAGCTCAATTCCTTCCATTTTTCGTGACTACAATTTATGTCACTTAGTATACTTCCTCCTTCCTCCCATTTTTGTGACCATGTCACTAAGTCTCATTCCTCTCACTACTTTACATTAGTGACACATATTTAACAGAATTTTATGTCACTAACCTCCTTCCTCCTATTTTTATATCACTGACAAACTTTTTGTCAATACCTTGATGAAGGGTTTAAATACAACATTTTGTGGAGTTTTTTGTAAAGGATTTTTGCAAAGGGTTTTATGTGAGGTTTAAGTGTAGGTTTTTTATGTAAGGTTTTTTTAGTTATTATTAGTCAAAGCGGATCTAGATTTTGAGTTAATCCATCCGCTCTGATACCACTTGTTGGTCCCAAAATTTGGGTAAAACATGAATGTGTTTACACAAGACCCATTTGACATCGAATAGCAACATTTGTACTTTTTAACATTTATAATTCTTATTTAAAATGAATCAAGGAATTACAAAGGATAGTTGCGAAACACTATCCCGATTGAATAAAAAATGAAACTCTTCCTTTAATAAATCAAAGCATTGCTAGCTTAGCTTATGATTCAAGGAGAAAGGGACTCTATCAACATAATACATTTGTATTATTATGTTTGTTTAGAATCTTTGCCTATATCTAAACCAAACATTTTGTTATATAGCTAGGGATATAAGGGTAACATGTGAGGGTTATTGAGACGTGTCATGCATATAGTGTAGAAGTAAATCTTCTATCAGATGTTTCCCTTCTTGGAAAGAAACCAACCATACTTTAGGGAACAATGTTGACAACTGTTCCTACCTTTATACCAATTTCTCGTATTTGTTTGACTTTCTTGCAATTTTCTATATAAAGTTCCCGCCCATATATCATGTTCAGTTTTATTGATAGAGTATCTAGAATCAAGGAGACTTTGTCATATCTCAGTGTCTCTGATGTTGTTTGTAGCTTATGTACTTTACTCACTCATACCGCATGAGTGTGATAAATTGTTTATTGAGTTGGTTATTGACGTTCATGAAGCTTGTTGTTGAACGACCTTTATACAACACTCACTCATCAGTCATCACTGAGTAACACACTCACTGATGCTTCAATAATTAACACATTAGTGACGCTTTAATGAGTAACACACTCAGTAATGCTTTAGTATGACTATTTATAAGTGAGTAACATACTCATTTATTATTTATTAGTAACTCTGGCTATTTTATGTTTAAATATTGTTAAAGACATTTGGCTTAAATTTGGCCCAACACAATAAAGACATGAGCTAAAATTAACTTATTAAGTTTGCTGCTTCAAGATGAAGAACTTTAACTTACTAGCTCCAAATTTAAATCCTATGATGATTGGATAAGAGTGCTAGCATTTTATCACGATTCAAGGATATGGTCTTCTTGTACCCGGTTCAAAGAAAGACAACTCTATCACTTTGCAATGTAACCTGGGAGGTTCCTATCGTGAGATGTACGCTCTATTGAAGATAAATACAAAATGAGCACCACGTTTAGTTTGATCAAATGCCCCTTTGAGATTGCAGGTGACAAATGAGGTGATGGTACTTGGGATAAAAAGCTGTAGAATTGAGGTTATTGGGACAAAAAGTTGTATGTTTTGAAGAAAAAAAGATAAACTTAGAAAGTGTAAATAGGTGCATAATAGTCAAGCAAGGATAGTTTTATGTGTTCGGATCATTTTTATCCGTGTACATATCACATTCTTTACACAATTATGATTTTACACTTTTCCACTTCCCAAAGTTAAGATGCCATTGTTAGTTTGTGGTCGTTACGTGTAATCATTTATACGGCTGGAAATACGTGAGCCTATCGGAGGAACACGAGGATACACGAATATTACGTTTATTATGTAACTAATATATATACATGTTATATATTTATTAGTTATATAATATGTTTCATGAAATATATTTAATGACTGTTAGTTAACCATTAGACGCAATAACTAACTTATACACTCTAAATACAAAAGAGAAAGGCTTAGATGTCAGAAATCAAATTCCTCAGGACTTCCATTGTTAGGCCGGTTCTATGGAAGCACCTAAGAGGGGTGGAATGTGTCGGGTTTTGGAAAGTGGTGGAGTATTATACTCAAACTTGGAGAACAAGTTTGGTAAGTATAAATACAACCTTTAACCTCTTATTATTCTCTTGATCAAAACCCTAAAACAGAACCATTGTTTGGATCGGCTCTCCCCTCTTAAAACTAATCGAAACCCTAAATCATAATAGGGTTTATTCAGTTTAAAATCGCAAAGAAAACCCTAGCTCACTATAGCTCTTTCCTTCTCCTAGTTCGATCCAAATGCAACCCACTTAGGTTTTTGGATCGATTTAAGTAATCAAGAACAAGAACACTAGTTGTTGATAAATCATGAAGCAAGTGCTAGCATCCTAACATACCTCGTTGACGTGTAGTGTGGGCAAACGATAGAGGCGATAATTTAATCATTTTTTAAGTTTTAAGAATTCAAGATCAAGATCTCATTTATTGTCTTATTAATTCAATAAACAAAGGTTAGTAAATATTATGTGTTTTTTACTTGTTAATCTATAACATCATTCTAGATTCATCAGTTGTGTACTCGTAGTAAATGGTTTACTAGATTGTAGATTCCCAACAGTGGCATCACGAGTCAACTCGTTTGATGTTATGGGTTAGACACCATTAAAAAACGCTAGATCTGCTACACATAATTAATTTATTATTTTATTAGAAAATCATGATAACAACCATGCATTCTTGTAATGAATAATATATTAAATCTTGATCTGGTTAATTATCAATGGTTAATAAAGTAAAAAAAGGGCTAGATCTAATTAATTGTTAATTTTAATACATATTTTCTTTTATTTATCCGGTCTTAGGGTTCATGCATTTAAGTTATTTGATGTATGCAGTTCACTTATGTAGGGCTCGTCCAACAAGTGGGAACCTTTAGATTCTCGAATTGGGGAAGACTCCTTCCTTGTAACGAGGATTAAAAACTCAGAGCATTATGTGATTTACTGCTTTATATAAGAGTTTGTCTTTACCTCTACCCCTTCTTCTATTTGTTTTATTTGTTTATGTGTTTTTTCCTTGTGACTTGTTTTACATATGCAAGACTTTGAAATATTAAAACAGACTAAATACTTATATCGGAACTTGCTTTAATTAAATCAATAAGTCTGGCAAGTTATTGAGGGTGTGGAAAATATACTATAATGTTCCCGCTTTAACTTCCTCAAACTTTTGGTTTAGTTCTGTCTGTTAAAATACATATATTATTCCTTGTGACATGTTATGTGTTATGTGTAAAAAGGTTTTTTGACATATAAACGGACATTAAACTATCAAAATTTTATTTGATTAAATAAAGGTTCTTGTGAGCTTATCGGAGGTGTGGAAAATATATTGTAAGGTTCCTACCAAGTTTCTCTTTAAGTATTAATCCGTTTATGATTTCAAAAAAATATTTTGCATATAGTAATAAGTCACATGGAGTATAAACACATAAGCACATAAACAGACAGAAGGAGGGGATGAGGTGAAGACAGACTCTATATCGAAAGCAGTAAATCCTATAATATTCCGATTTCTCTAGTGAGTCTTCCCTAATCGGAGAACCAAAAGACACTCACCAGGTTTTCATCTCAGTACCTAGATCACCACATGCATCATATAGTATGATTGTGTGAGTCTTAAGGCCTGAAAAAGAGTAGAAAGACTGGAAACTTAATTAACGTTTAATTGAAGATCTATTCCTTTAATCTATATTAACTTGTAATATTTATCAAGATTCTTGATTTTATTTATTTTTTATGGCAAGAATTGCATATTATTGCCATAATTTTTGGTCAAAACAATTAATAAAAGATTTTCCTAAGCGGATCTAGCATTTTTTTTATTAAGTGTGTAACCCATAACATCAAACGAGGTGGCTCGTGATGCCACTATTGGGATTTAATAACTAGGTAAACCATTTACTACGAGTACGCAGCGGATAGACTTAGTTTGATATCAAGAATTAACACACATATATAAATTAGAAACACTAACCTTTGTTTAATGACTAAGTTAATTAAATGAGAATCTTAATCTTGAAACGAGTGATTAAATTATCACCTCTATGGTTGCATACACAACACGTCGAACAAGTATGCATGCTAGTCATAACTTCAGGTGCTCCAAACACCGATGGCGTATGCTTAATTACTTGAGCCGAAAACCAAACAACCCGTTGTATGTTGAACCAAAAATCAGGAAACCCTAATTAGGGTTTAATTAAATTCAGTTGAGGGTAAAAACCTAAAACCAAAAACCCTAATTTGAGGTTTTGTTTTCGTCGACATGAGGAGAACCAAAGACCACCAAAAACCCTAGGTTATGGTTTATTGTTGTAGAACTAAAGGAGAACAAAGATCATAGAAAAACCCTTAAGGGTTTAATCAAAAATCAAGGTGGGGACAGAACCGAAAAAACCCTTGCGTGGGGATATTCGGTCGACTAAAGGGAGAGGGGAGAGCACTGATTTAGTTGGTGAATTATGTTGTGAATGAATGAATTATGATGCTAGGGGTGGGTGTTTATATAGGTACCAAACCCTAAATCTAGATAAACTAAGAAACCTATAATTTCTCTTATCACAATCTCTTTCCCTTAAATATAAAATTGATCCCCAAACCCTTCTAGATCCCTCCTAGGGGCCGGCCACAATGAAAGCACCTATAAGGTTCGGGTTTTGTCAATTTTAGTCCCTTCGGTTCAAATTTAAATAGTCGTTAAGTTAGTTATAAAATATAGCAGTAACTAACGATTATTTAAATTATTACGTGAAGCATATTAAACCTTTAATAATAAGTAATTAAATGTTTAATAAACGTACTATTCATGTCTTAACGTGTGTGCCCTCAATAGGCTCACGTATTTCTAGTCGTATAACATACGTATCTGACTCCCACTTTCCAACACCTTCAACAAGAAGCCACAAGTCTTAATCGATAAATACAATCGAATTCGATAATCACTCATCTCTTGTTCAGTTTGCTTATTAAAGGCAAGAGAAATAGATTATTTTTTCTTCATTAGATTTTTACATTTTTAAATTGCTTTGTTCTGCAAACTATTAAGTTCACTCACATGGTCTTTTAAACTTGTCTTTTTATTCCAACTATCAAAACCCTGTAGCGTAAAAGCATCAACCACACAATAATCTCTAAAGGTTTGTCTTTTTTATAGTAGTACTATATTCTAACCAATGAAACTCAATGAACCAAGTGACAACAAAACTTCTTTTCTTAGACCCGACCATTTTTCTTGAAAACTTATTGCCCTTTGGTCGATAAGGACCTCCAATACATTCGTCTTATTTCCTCTACGATGTCAGGGTAATAACTATAGATGATTAACCTATCTGATGGATCTCATAGAAGATCATCTAATTATATATTAATTGGTGCGAAAGGAGTTGGAGTTGGTTGTGAAATAGGCTACGGAGTAGGTTGTGGAACTGGAACTCCACCTCCATTACGACAAGGAACATGTTCCCAAAGCTTTCTATATCTTTTCATAGTTCCTATAAAAAATGTTTTAAACAAAACTAAGTAAATAATCATATAATTAACCCTTTAAATCGCCTAATTAATAATAATGATATATACTAGCATTCATAAAACAGAAAAAATGGCTTTTAACATGCTTGTAGTATTCAAAACCTTAAAATAAAAAGAATGACACTAAATCATTAATCTAAATTATATTCTGTGTAAAATTTATTATTTTTCAGATAATAATAAAAAAAAGTTTTTAATAACTACTATCTTTTGACGTTGAATGTTGTTTGTCTTGACGTGTAGACCGGGAAATTGGGAGGAACAATTGAGTACTTGAGTATCAACACTTTTGTTTGATAAATTGTGTTTTGTATTATTAGATCTAATTAATTTAGGTTCATTGGGCTTTTTATATCTTTACAGTTATATATTGGGCTAAATAAAATATATTGAAAAGCATTTGCATTTCATGACTTAAAATCGAGTGTAGTCCGTGTCACACATGACAACAATGTGGGTCCTTCTAATAAGGTTTAGTGTCGTGTGTACTTACATTCACCACAAAAGCATGGCTAGAGTGAGGGATTGGTCGAAGAGCATCACCCACTTTTGGATTGATAGATGTCAATGGTAACAAGAAAGTTGTTGCTAGAATACGTGTTACGGTGATGGGATGTCACATTAATTGATCTTATCTAATAGTAAGACATAAAGGTACAATATAAGAGTTCGAGCCTTGGTTAACAAGACAATAACACAAGCATTAGCGATTAGACGACAATGCTATGAACTAAAACCTTGATTAAGTTATCTGTATTGTTGCTTTTTAATTCTTTAAATTGTTAATATTACAAAAGTTTAATAAAGATTCTCTTTTTATCATAGATGCAAAGACTCCATATCAACCCTTCATTTTTTCATCAAATTAAATAAAACTCACTTTTCACCTCTTTTTTTAAAATTAAATATCTCATAAACCGTTAATCGTTACGTAAAATGAAACATATTATTGCAACGAGAATTAAATCATCTTTCTATAGAGGGGCACTTTGGTATACTTTCGACGAACTTTTTGGTAAAAAAATTTGCAGTCACGTCTAGAAAGATCACATGTGATTCTGAAAAATCACATGTGATTTGTATCACAAATCATATGTGATTTTATTAAATCACATGTGATTCTGGTATAAATCATATGTGGTTTTTTCAGACGTGACTGAAAAAAAAAATCAAAAAAAAAAGTTCGTCAAAAGTTCGTCGAAATTATATCAAAGTGCCCGATGATTTAATTCTCGTCATGATGGTGTATTTTTTATCGTTTGACGATTTACCGTTTGCAAGATAATTTAATTTTAAAAAAGAGATGAAAAGTGAGTTTTTTTTAATTTAATAAAAAATGGATGGCTATGATTGGTCTATTGGATCTACATTAATATCATTTCTCTTGTTGTATCCTTCTTCTTTTTGTCTTTTTTTTCTTTTCATACATGACCTTTGATCTTTATGTGTTTTCTTAAATTTACCCCTGAAATTCTAAGTTTGTCAAAAAAAAACCCTACATTATTTTACTTTTTTATTTACACTAATTTCTATTCCTTAGATTATTTATATTGTTCTTGTAGATTTTTTGCTTGTACAATAAAATTTATACATAATCACGTATTGAAATTGGCCCAAACTACACAATTTTTTAGTAAAATTGTATACTTTAAAATTCGCCGCAACGCAAAACAAATTATACTCGTTAATAACAGATACGAAACACCGTTCTTATACAAAAAGCATCGAACACACACAAGAAACTTGAAATTTAATAGTGTTGATGCCTGATAGATAAATCCATACTATTACACGCTAATATTCACAATGACTGATTCATTAGGACTTGGAAAAGCTAGTTGAATCTGGTTCAAATAAGCATCATTAGGTATTTCATTCTTTGGTAATGCATGCCACTTACCAATGTCTGCCATTGAGTCCACGTCTATGTTTGGTAGTTGGCGTGTATTAAGGATTTCGAGGACCTTTCTGGATCTACCGAGAAGCTGAGCTGCAGAGCGGACGCTGTCTTCCCTTTTCTCTATCACGTCGTGATGACACATCATCTTTATGACGCATGGTAAGTTGGTAAAACAAGCGCATAATATATCTGCAATCATATTTGATATCCACTCCAAAAGTTGTCCATCAATCGGCCAATTCTCTAGCTCACCACAGTGGATCAATATAGTCTCGCTGACTCTATACATGGAACTCGCAACTATGAACTTATAGTGAGAGTCATCCATTTTTCGCCTTTTGCAGCTTTTGAACTGTATAACTATTTTTATTGCTTCATCTCTTAACCACTCAAGGATCTCCTTTGACGTCTTTCCGTCATGAGCCTTCTTTTGAAGATCGATTTGTAGCCACTTGCGGTATACTTCAACTTGTGTCCACACACATCTAGCTGTTATTCTTGTCTTTACCAAGTCACTATTTGCATTAAGACATTCTTCAATATTTCTTACGATCTGGAGTCCTTCCCTCACACTAGTAACTAACCCCTCGCTATGGTCGTGAGCTGTGTTTGGAAGTGCAACGACAATGGCTGTTACTATCACTACTACTAGACTCCAGAAAAATTTGGTTTCTTCCGAATGTAGAGGTGGGACTTGATCGTTGTCGAACTCTAAAACTTCTTTAAATCCGGTAAATTTCCTTAGAAGCTTTATAAGATTACCTAGCTCATTCTTTCAGGCTTCGAAAGAAGTTGATTAATTGATTTAAGTGCATTTCTTGATATTCTCTCTGAAAGCTTTGCATCATCTTCAATTTGTAAAACATACATAGCATATTCTTTCATCTCTGATCTTACATTGATGTTGGATACATTTACTTCCTTTTTAAACCTTATCTGTTGTCCCTAGTATAGTCAATACAAGTTGCAAATTTACTGAATAATAATGTGTATATCGTTTGACATTTGAACGTAATATGTATGTTGTATATATAGGTTCACAGGCGAACCATTGTGTCTGTTCAGTATAAACATAACCGAATTAACTAACTAACTAACTTCCATAACTACCTTTAAACGAATGACGGTTATAAACTATCTACCTAACAAGTTTAGCCCTTGGGCTTTTGTTTATTACATAAGTAACAGGAGCAATGTCGAGATTATGTCCACATTCTCCTCCTTAATCTTGATCGTTGCTTCGTCCTAGATCTTGAACTCCGAGCATTTGTCGCATGGTGACAAACTTTAGTCTTGGTAAAGCTTTAGTTAATATATCTGCTCTTTGTAATTCTCCACTGACGTGTTCCACATTGATGTGTCCATTCTCTACGCATTCACGAATAAAATGATAGCGAATGTCGATATGCTTACTTCTTCCATGAAAAACCGGGTTCCTGACGAGTGCTATTGCTGAGATGTTATCTACTTTTAATGTTATTATTTCCTCATCCCAACACGTTATTTCACTAAGTAGCCGTTTTAACCATAAAGCTTGACATGCTGCTCCAGTAGCTGCTATGAATTCTGACTCACATGATGAGAGTGCCACTGTTGGTTGCTTCTGCGTGCACTAGGTAATAGGTGATTCTCCAAAATAAAATACTATTCCGGTAGTTCCTTTTCCTTGATCGGTGTTGACTCCATAACTACTGTCGCTATAACCTGTAATCTTGCAGCCGCCTTCTTTCTTGTATATAATGCCATGCTCCTTTGTTCCTTTGATGTATCGGATTACTTGCTTTATTGCCTTCAGATGATGATCATTTGGGTCTTGCATAAATCTGCTGAGTAGTCCGACTGAGTAACTAAGATCTGGTCTAGTATGTAGTAGATACCTGAGACTTCCAATTAAACTTCGGTAATAAGTTGCGTCAACTGAGTTTCCATCTTCCACCTTGACCAACTTAGTACTGGGATCCATTGGTATCTTTGTGTCATTACTTTCCATCATACTTGATTCTTTCAAGATCTTGTTGATGTATCCTGTTTGCTTGATTGTAATCTCTCATCCTGTCTGAGTAACTTCTATCCCAAGGTAATAAGCTAACAATCCTAAGTCGCTCATTTCAAATTTGTCTTTCATCTGGGATTTAAACAAGTCGATTTAATTCCTTGGAGTGCCGGTGATTATCAAGTCATCTACGTAGACTCCAACTATACGTGTAGAAGTCTTGCTTCTCTTCATGTAAACTGCTTGTTCGAGATTACATTTCTTAAAGTCTAATGACTTTAAGGTTTGATCAAGCTTTACATTCCAAGCTCATGGTGCTTGCCTTAAGCCATATAATGCTTTAGTGAGCTTGTAAACTTTCCCTGAATTTCCTTATTGTATGAAACCTTCAGGTTGTGTGTAACATAAACTTCTTCCTTCAAATCTCCATGTAAAAATGCTGATTTTACATCTAAGTGATGTACTTTCCATCAATGATATGCTACTAGTGCTAATATCAAACGAACTATCTCGATGCGTGCAACTGGTGCAAATACTTCGTCGAAGTCTATTCCTTGTTCCTGTACATATCCTTTTGCTACTAATCTTGCTTTGTATTTGATGATTTCTCCTTTTGCATCCCTCTTGGTCTTGAAAACCCATTTGAGTCCTATTGCCTTGTGATTCGTAGGCAAAGTAGTAAGAGTCCATGTGTTATTCTTGTTGATTGAATCCAGTTCAATCTCTATGGCCTCAATCCACTTCTTATCTGTTGATGCCTCCTTGTAGTTACGTGGTTCTTCTTCCGTAAATAACAGATTTTCGGTTTCAACTTCACGTGCATTCTCATATATTTCCGTTAAATCTTTGAAACCTCGTACTGGTGTATCATCAAATCCATTTTCTGATCTCTTTGTAGAACTACTAGTAGCTTCTTCTGCCTCTTCCGAGTGTGGGTTGTAATTGTATGTTGGTGGGGTGATTGGAGAGTCTGGAGCAGTAATTGGTTCCTGTTCCTGATAGGTATTGTCATTGTTTTCTGAGTTGACTTGTGTAGTGTTTCCATTGTCGACTCCTTCTACCACAAAACTTGCCCAAAAAGAGCCTTGTATACTTGTTTCCTCTCTGTTGTTATCCCAATCCCACGGTTTTGTTTTCATAAACTTCACATCCCTGCTAACATGTTTTCTTTTTCCTTTTGGATCATATAGTCTGTATGCTTTTGATCCTTCCTCTACGCCTAAGTAGACCATGGGTATGCTTCTATCGTCCAGCTTTCGCAAATGAGGGATTGTTATTTTGGCATAAGCTGTGCATCCGAATATCCTTAGGTTTTCCAGATGTGGTTTTCTGTTGTAGAGTGCCTCATATGGAGTTCTATCTACCAGGGCTCTTGTAGGTACCCTGTTTAATATGTGTATGGTGTGTGTGACTGCTTCCGCCCAAAAGTTTAGTGGTAACTTCATTGCTTTCATCATACTCCTAGTAGTAGATAACATTGTTCTATTTCTCCTTTCCACAACTCCATTTTGTTGAGGTGAGTAAGGTGCCGTCAATTGTCGTGCTATTCCATGCTCTTTACAGTATTTGGTGAATTCATTTGATGTGAAGTCACCTCCCCTATCTGTTCTTAGCATCCTTAATTTCAACCTCATTTCCGTTTCAACCTGTTGTCTAAATTCCTTGAAAGTGTCAAATGCTTGATCTTTCGATGTCAGAAAGTAAGCCCACATAAAACGTGTACAGTCGTCTACTAATAAGAAAATGAGTTTCTTTCCGGAGTGTGTGGCTGGACTTATAGGGCCACAAAGATCTCCATATACTAAATCCAACGGGTTTTTGGATCTGAATTTAGCTAAATTGGAAATGGTGTCCTACTGTGTTTTCCTAACAAACATGCATCACAAATTTGTCCTGCATGATTTATTCTTGGTATTCCTTCTACTAAATCCTTTCTTGTCATCTTGTTTATGTCGTCAAAATTCAAGTGACCTAATCTAGCGTGCAATAACCATGCTTGGTTATCTACATTTGCTAAGAGGCATATGGGTGCTTCTATTTGTAGTCTAATACTGTAAAGTCGATTCTTAGATCTTTCAACCTTCATCAACAACTTCTTATTCTTATCATACAAAGTCAGTTTGTTTCCATCCATGATGATCTTACAACCTATCTCAGTAAGTTGTCCTAAACTAAGTATGTTGCTCTTGAGGTTTAGAATGTAGTATACATCCGATACTATCTTTTGTTCATGGTTCCTACATCCCAACAATATAGAGCCTCTTCCCTTTATCTCCACATACGATCCATCTCCAAAACGAACGCGTCCAGTTGTACTTTCGTCAATATCCCTAAAATGACTCTTAGTTCCCGTCATATGGTTACTTGCACCATTATCTAAATACCATATGCTTGCATCTGTTGTAGCATATTTTCCGGGTTGAATTTGTCCTTCGTTCAACAGAATTTCCTTGTGTTCAGTTTCGTGTGTGGCCATTAATAGTGATGGTTCTTCGTCTTCTAAGATAAGGTTTGATTGTTCCTGAGTTGTTGATGATTCTTTGCAGTCCTTTCTAAAATGTCCAAATTTCCTACACTTGTGACATTGTATTTTGCTCATATCCCACTCACGCTTATTCCACTTTGGTTTTCCTTTGTGAGTTGAGCTTTCCTCCTTTGAGTCGTATCTATTTCTATTACGTTGCCAGTTTCCTCGTGAAAAGTTTGTTCTACCTCTGCGATTACCAAATCGTCTTCCTCCTCTCGAGTGTTCACCATGTACGAAAAGTAAGTTTTCCTGGCTTTCTACTTGTCCTCCCTTTCGAAGTTTTATCCTTTCCTCAAATGCCTTGAGTTTTCCAATGATCTCGTCTAGGGTAATGTCATCAAGATCATTTGTTTGTTCTATGGATGCTACTATTTGGATGAATCTATCTGGTGTGGAGTCTAATAGTTTTCGTACTAAGAGTGATTCATCAAGTGTCTTTCCTAATTCTTTTGCCTTGGTGGCATAGCCGTAAATGCATCCACTGTGTCGTCTTCCGTCATTTGAAGTGTTTGAAATCCAATCATCAATGACTGTAACCGTGCTTGCTGCACTTTCTCTTCTCCAACGTGTCTCTTCTTTAACGATTCCCATAATTCCTTTGCTGTTTCACAACCCGCGACTTGTAATATCACGTCTTCGGTCAACGCTTGATATAGGAAGGCCGTCGTTGCCTTGTCCTTCTTATCATCTACTTGCGTGTTTTCCTTAGGTTCTATCGCTTCCCATAAATCATGTGCTTCTAATATAACCTTAATTTGTATAGCCCAAACAGTGTAGTTTGTGGTTTTCAATTTAGGGCATTGATATTGTGCGATTGGTGTTACGGGTCTTAGTGGTGTCGTGGTGTTAGTCGTATCGTCACCAGCCATCTTATATGTGCTTATTATCTTCACCTTCTAATCGTATGGGATATACTAACCAGTATGGTATTCCTTACTACTACGGGAACAGAAAGTAGTTTTTGGGAATTCCTAATAATGCGAAAAATAAACTTCTATACTACTAGTATGATAGAAATCCAGAGAATTTTAGATTTCTAACCTCGTTGTTGTGTTAAAACACAACTTTTTATTTCCTTTTGTGTGTCGATACTTAAACGGTTATAGTCACAACAGATTTTGTCTTCCTTCTTCGCGTTAGCATCGCCAACCCAACAATTGTTGCTGTTGTTTGTGTCGACTTCCAGGTCGTTTCCTACAAATCCTCTTCCTTTGTGTCGGTATTCTTCAAACCCTTTTTTTTCGTTCCTCAACAGACGTTGCCCAACAAAAGTCCTCCAACTTGCTTTTATCACAAAGCGTTGTGAGTTTACTCTTTTCCTTCTATGTCGCAATCCAAAGGCAGTTCCCACAGAAGTTTGCTAGCCTTTTCCCTTTTGGTATCACGCTTTTTATCAACGAAGCGTTGTTAATTTTCTTTCCTTTGTGTCGCGTTAATCACGTTGTCCCCAACAAAGTACCTTCCACCAGTACGTTTGGTGTTTCACGTTTGCAACTTCACACAAGTTCTGATCGTGAACTATCTTCCCTTGCGCTTCCAAATTATTCAGGTGTCGTTTTTTGTTTTGAAAACAACACTTTCCCATCGAGACTCTTCCGTTCCCAGCGTGTTCTTTCTCCTTGTCGCACAATTGTTTTGGTATCCAGACGAGCGTACGATTGGACGTAGGCTCTGATGCCAATTGTTGTCCCTAGTTGTGAGTCGATACAAGTTATAATATTACTAAATAAATTGTGTATATCGTCTTATCTTAATATCGAGTACATACATATGTTTATATAGTGGTTCAGACGAACCATCGTGTCCTTTCGGTAAAACCATAACCGAATTCTAACTACTTTAACTATCTTAACCGTTTTACGGTTATTAACTATCTACTTAACATGTTTAGCCCTTTGGTTTTCATAAATAACATAAATGGTAGGACCAATGTCGAGATTATTGTTTACAAAGTGTAGTGCCCATACAGTTCACCTCTAAACTTTTTTTAGGAACCGCATTAGACATAGAATCGATTATGATATAGGCTGGTTATCTAGTATAGAATGGGCTTTGCTGGAGGACTTGACCAGTTAAATAATTTGCAAAGCCTGCAGATTAGATTACTAGTATAGTGAAATTTTAGTTTGCTACTGCTGTAAACATGCTTGTATTTTCCAGCCTGTTTGGTGTCCGTTTTGCTACTGCTGTAAACATGCTTGTATTGAAATGCTATAAGTAGTTCCTAAAGCAATCCCTGTAGTTTGAAATTTCAATACATTAGGCAATTCTTGAATACTTTTTACTTGAATTTCAATACAGCAGATCACTAGCAGACCTGCAGACGTGCGAGTTCTTGTTTTTTAGATTACTGATGTTTTAATTTCATTAAATTACTTGTAGGTACCATGGAGTAATGAGAGTCCGTTGGAGAATAAAGAGTTGAACGCGATCATTGGCGCCTGGTTTACTTTGTGGCGAGATTAGTCCTAGATAATTATGTTGAATTCTAGTGTTTTTCTTTATGATTATTTGTTGAATTCTAGTGATTTAATTTGATTTGAATTTTGTATTTGCTTTATATTAAGCTCAATTGAAGTTGTCTTTATTTACTTTAATTTGTTGATTTTGACATTTTTTGTCCATCTAAATAAGTTTATATATATTTGCTGTATTTATATTTATTTATTTTTGTGGGTTAAATTTGTAAATTTTGGAATTTATTAAAGAATTCCAAATTTTTTTAAAAAAATAGATTAAAAAAATATTGGTTTTGAGATAAAAACATATATTTTTACTCTATATAAAGACATGGATGTTTTTATAAAGACATGTTGTGGGAGAACCAGTGTCCATTTCAAACAAGAACAATACCCGTG
This sequence comes from Tanacetum coccineum, assembly GCA_026074375.1. Classification (NCBI taxonomy): domain Eukaryota; kingdom Viridiplantae; phylum Streptophyta; class Magnoliopsida; order Asterales; family Asteraceae; genus Tanacetum; species Tanacetum coccineum. Next base: position 16,810 of record BQNB010010657.1, read on the forward strand.
CGTTGCACGGGTAGATGGTTATTTATAAGTTAGAAATTGTTATAAAAAGCTGAAATGACGTAATCTTTTGATAAGCATGGTTCATACTACTGAGCTCTTATCAGTGTGTTAGCTTCTTTAGTACAAATTACTAAAGGTCGGTATCGTTCATAAAATATTGGTAACGTGTACATCATGAAAGTCAAACTATGGAATGACAAACCTGAGAGGGGAAATGTATGAATTTAAATTTTAAACTTAAATACATCGTCTTAGTTGTTTGAAACATCATCCAGAATGGTGTTGTTATTTTGTTGTTGTAGAGTAGTAGCATTGGGGAGTAAATTCATCCATGTTATAAATAGATAGACATATGCATATGACTTTCTATCATATGCATATGCATATGTTTATATCAGAAGTATATTTACCATATGTTTATATCAAAAGTTTATTCAGCTTATATCAGAAGTTTAATGCATATGTTTATATAAGAAGCATGATTTATCAAAATGACTCAGTTATATATCAGAATGGTCACTTCAAAATGGGTGAATTTTACCAACTTCATTATGCCAAGCCGTACCAAAGTTTTATCAAAATGGGTCACTTCACCCAGTTTTATCAATGTTCATACAAAATGGGTCACTTAACATAGTTTTATCAAAATGCTATTCATTAAGTGCAGAACCAAATATTGAATAAGTGCAGGCTGTTTGGATACAAAATAAGAAAATAAGTGCAGAATCGTATGACACCCTTTGTACAGGCTATTTGGATTTGCAATTTTCAAAATTGGTCAGTTTTATCAAAATGGGTCAATTGTATCAAAATGACTTTCGATCATATGCATATGCATATGTCTATATCAGAAGTTAATTCAGCATATGTTTATATCAGAATTTTATTCAGCTTATATTAGAAGTTTAATGCATATGACAAATTTGGTTTTAAGGGTCTGTTTGGACACATACATCTTTAAGGGGCTGTTTAGATTGCAACAGTTTCAAGGGTTGATTGGAGTTGGGGGAATGTTTGGATTTAAGCTGTTTTTAAAATGGGTCATTTTTATCAAATTGGGTCATTTTTATCAAAATGGGTCAGTTTTATCAAAATGAGTCAGTTGTTAAATTGGGTGAGTTTACCCCAACCAACTTCATTATGCCACCCCATCACACACAAATATACTCCTCGGCTAACCCATTCTCCTCGACTAACCCACTTAATATCTAAACACCCCTTATTAATAAGTTTTGTTTATTGATACTTTATTGAAGAACACCTAAAAAGGGACAAAAGGAAAAAACATACTACTAACACAATATGTGTAAATGACAAAAATAAAGACTACTAAGATAGTAGCCTAACAATCCCTATGCTGCGATCTAGAACTAAACCCAACCATCATCAAGGTCGTCTTCTTGGTCACTTTCATCTTCATCAAGGTGTTCTTCTTGGTCACTTGCATCTTCATCAAAAACACGGCGCAACCTGGTTCTTCTGGTTATTTTGATTTGGTTCTTCTTTTTTCGTTTAAAAGGCGCCATTGGGATATCCTCATCATCAATTTCCTTCATGAGAAGTTAGAGTGTGAGTTAATGCACTATGTCACACTTTCGTCATAACAAAAGTAAGAGAGTCTGAGAAATAAGTATTTTTTATTTACTTACATGTTTTTGAACTGTCAAGTTTATGACATTGTTATTCTCAGATGCAATGCTATGTTGTTCAGCTGTTGTTTCCTCAGTCTTTGGGACATTAGCAGGTTCAACGGTATCCGAAAGATCATCAACATCAATGTCGTCACTCTATTTCCAGGTTCTGAGGTTGTCTTCACGTTTATGACTTTTTGGTTGCTTCATTGTTGTTCGCGAAACCATGTATTACTTCAGCAATGTCCTGATTCTAAGAAAGAAAATAAGAAAAACAACTACGGCATATAAAAGTAAGAAGCATGATTTATAAAACCTGAATGTTATTGTTTGCCAACATTGCTTGAATAATTTCAGCAAGTTCCTAATTAAAAAATAGAATATTAGAATGGATGAATATAAAAATAGAAGATTAGATGTTTGAAAACACACGTCAAGATTAGAATGCATGAACATGACCTGAATGTTTGCCATGGATATTTGTGATAAATACAGTATTTGTGGTTTTTGTTTTGCAGACTACAAATGAAAGCTACTCATCTTTATATACTACATTGATTAACCTAAGTGTCTTGAATTAGGCGCCAAGAGGAGTGATTCAAGTTTAAAAGTTATATCTCAGATCTTATCTATTAGGTGCCAAGAATAAGTAGACAATGAATATGAAAGGGAAAAGGTACCACATACATTTCCTGAATTGTAGATAAGTAGAATCCAAAATGGCGCCAAAAGTACCCAAGCTTGAAGTATCCACATTTTTCTGCAAGTTAGTTGAAAGTGATATGACACACTATTACGTTTGTACTTATCCTCATTTTTCTTATATAAAACGTGGGTCAAATGAAGGGTACATGTAAAGGCCGGATATTTTGGGTTAATTTCTGTGGCCAAGATTGTTTTTTATGTTGATCCTATGGTATTAAGAGCATGCCAAGTCACATTTATTTCTCTTAGTAGCGCCGGCAATAAATAAGTTAAATAAAACATGTGTGTTTATTTTAATATGGAGACCAATTCTTAGGGAGAGAACCGGTGTCGATTCTTCTAATAGAGACTGGTTGCATAACTGGTTTTCATATGTTTCGATCATGGAGATACCCCCCTCGGAGAGTGATTCCAAAACCACTCTTTATGGGCTATTTTGACTAGTTTCTATGGCTTTTTTTGCAATAGTGTATGTTTGTGTGGTAAGTTTGGTGTTAATTATTAGAGGGTTTAGTGGTTGATTTGGTGGTGGTAATACATACTGACGTGACACCCGACCACACTTGTTATTGCACTCGGTCTAGAAAGGTGAACAAGTTCTTTTAAGTTGGTTTCATCAGTCATTTTGATAGTCTTGTGAGAAAGTAGGCTTTAAATTCAAATTAAAAGAGTTTGTGTCCTAATAACATTCATTGTTACGTTAAAAGAGAAGTATAATAGATTGTTTCATCTTGATCATAATGGAGATTGTGTTATTAGAGATCGAATTTATAATGGTTTTTGGTCTTGGGATTGGTGTAGACAAGATTTGGAAGTCACAACAATGAAGCTCTGGTTTCGTTATTGTCTAACATTGGTAACATAGTTGTGGATTCGGGTATAGATACATGTTCTTGGAATATAGCAACGGATGGTATATTTCCGGTGGAAATGACAAGTATTCATATTTATAATCATATGCTTCCCTTGGTTGTTTCGCATACCAGATGGAACGATGTCTTGCCCTGGAAAGTAAACATTTTTGTATGGCGGTCTCTCTTGGATAAACTTCCTCATCGGTTGAATCTGTCATCCAGTGGCTTGGAAATAACTTCAATTCTTTATCATGTTTGGAACTTAAGTGTGAAATCTAGCTCACATATCTTTTTCACGTGCGAGTTGGCTTCTTAGATTTGGAGTAAAATTTGTGTTTGGTGTGAGGTACCCATGTTACGTGCGTCTTCATCTTCAGATGGATTGGTTGGCTAGATAATTGGAATGTTCTGAAGGCTACGAAAGATCGAATGGTTGTTATTACTTCTGCTACTCTATGGTTAATTTGGCGATATCGAAATATTGTGACACTTAGCTCTCAATCTATGAGGAAATGTAACATATTCGATAATATCCGTTTATTTTTTTTTCTTGGTTAAAATATCAATGTACTAAAGTTTGTAATTGGTTAGATTGTGTTAAACATCATTTCTAATTGTTCTCTAGTTCTTTGCTAGAGTTCTTTTTAATATATATCGTCGTTCAAAAAAAAAATTGTAGTTGTGTGAGAAACTCATAGCCAAATGATTGTTGGTTTAAGTCATGCTTAAAACATAAATGAAATTGTTGTATAAATTGTGAGATAAATGTCGTTCAAAAAAAATTATGTTTTATTTGGCCAACATAACTTAATATGTTTAGCTAACTTGAGTGGATCTTGATCGGTAATTCAACCATGTTTATCGGAGTTTGCATGTGTGTTGATCAGAACATAAGATCACACTCAACACTTATATTAAACTTTTGTCCACAAGCCTTACAAAGTCTGATTTGGAGCTTGAATCGTACTAACAGAAAATCAGGCTACTCTCTTGCGTGAAGCTACAATATCACCATTTATCTAGCCTACACCAAATCATACACTTACCAGGCCTTAAAATAGGGCTACAACAAGCAAGGCGAGCTTTTCGCCTTCGTTTGTTCGGTTAAAGTTAATTGGCATCAATAACACAAGATTTGATATATACGTAGTAAATTATACTACTTAACATGATTAAAAGTTAAAGGTTGTCTTTCAAGTGGAAAGGCATAGAGTTTTGGTGTTGTGTTAGGTCAGACAAAGAGAATAATATAATGCCAAAAGGATAGTGGGAGGAAGAGGGCCCTCAAAGTGGTGAAGCTTGGAAGTTGCACACTAGTGTGTCCATTGTCCAGTTCATGTTTAAAGCATCATATATATAGTCATAGATGTTAATATTCGATTCTTATTGTAATATGCCTTTTTTATATTTTTCGTAGAGAAAACATGCCAATCATCTATAGGATCGTTGTTGGCATAGGATATTATACAGAATTCTGATCCTGCCATAGAATCAAAAGATTTCGATTTGACCCATCCATTTTGCTTGACTCGAGTTAACTAACTAAAAAACGGTAGACGAATACACATCAAAAGTATAGGATTAAACATTTAAGAGCATTTCATAAAACATGCCAATCATCTATAGAATCGATGTTAAAAGCATAGGATATTATAGAATTCGGATCCTACAATAGAATGATGAGATTTCAATTTGACCCTATCCGATTATGCTTTCCTCAAATTAACCAACTAAAAAGCGGTAGACGAATACACCGCAAAAGTATAGCATAAAAATTAAGAACAGTTCATCCACTAATTGTCTCATAAAGGCAAATCTGTTACGCTTTTCAGCTCTAACAAATCATATGAGTAAAATTTAGATCACAGATATAATTTGGTAATCTAAATCCATTAAAGTTGTATCTTACTATACTATTTGTGATCATGTACGAAATTTTCATTCTTTTTCATAAACATTTCATATTATTCGTCTCGACCAGAGATGGTGCCAAAAAGAATTTGAGCGTATCCATTCCTGAATATTTGACATCCATTTTAGGCAGGGCCGTCTCATTGATTTCGATGGCCCTATGCCATTACTATACGGAGGCCTCACTAAATACAAAAAATAAACGTATAAACGAATTATACTCTTTTTTTCATACAAATTAGTACATTGTACTCGGATAATGACAAAATAATGCATACATATATAACATAAATTTTCAACTTTTGATGGCCCTTCTTTGGTGGTGGCCCTGTGCCAGCACACCTATCGCACTCCTCAATATCCGGCCCTGATTTTAGGATTTATAATCTTTTAGTGGGTTCATAAGTCAAGTATACCCTAATTACACTAAAACTGCACTAGTTTGACACTAAGTTTACATAAGAATAATCTATATCCACACTATATTATAAAGTATTTAGAACATTTTATTTTTTAAAAGTCTGAAAAATTCAGACTTTTAAATTTACTTATTATGAAAATATAAGGTTGCATGCAATAAGGTGGTCGACCGACTCGGTCGTCTCGATCGACTATCGGTCGCCACTATTGTAAGCCGGTCTTCGAATTCGGTCGTCGAAGGAGAAAAGGCACGAGTTAGTCGCACCCACGACCGGTGTCCTCCTCTCTTTTTCGTACGGTTAGCCACATTAAATAAAAAAAACTTTTTTAAACTTTAAAATTTTAAACTCTTCACTATAAATACCCCATTTATATCACAATTTTACACACAAATTCAAACTACATTTCTCTTATAATTTACAATGTTTAAGGTTGCCCACAATAAGATAGGCGACCGACTCGATCGACTAAGTCGTCAGTCGATCGGCCTATTGTGGCGTGGTCGTCATAATCGGTCGACAATTTCTTTTGGTGGCAGGGACGATCGACAAAGACACGCACAAATACTACCATTTTCATTTTAAGAATACAACCGTTATATTATTAAAAAAAACTTTTTAAACTTTTTTAATTTATCCCTTTTAAACCCTATTTATATCATCATTTTACACACAAATTCTAACCACTTTTATTTTATACTTCTCATTTCTATTTATAATGCCTAACGGTTCGGCTTCCACTTCAAACCGTCGTCGAAAGGCCAAGACGGCACAACCATAGACAACAGCGGAAGAGATCACGTTATGTACAGCTTGGTGCAACGTAACGGAAAACTACGTCACCCGAGACGCCATGAAAAGAGGGTTTTGGAATGAGGTTTTTGCTTACTTTGAGAAAGAAATGAGGGAGAATATTCGAGGATACGATGCCATCGTCACCAAATGAAAACATTCGATTCGTCCTAAAATTCCTGCGTTTAGTGTCGTTTACGATTATGTCCAACGGATAGACGAGAGCAGGTCTTATAACCTCGCTTTGTTTCAAAAAGCGTTAGCGGAATTTGAAACGCATTACGGGCATGCCTTTACAATGGAGGCGTGTTAGAGAATTTTGAAAAATCATGCTGCTTGGACATAAGTTGAGATGCCTTTATTTAACCAGCAACATAATAATGAAGTTTAGTTTAAGTAACTAATTTTTATTGTAATATTTTTTTAATGTATTTGAATAAGTATGTAATTGTTTTTATTATTAAATTTTTTAAATTTTGTTGTTAATTTAAATAAATAAATAAATAAGTAGGTCGCCTTATCGGGGCTAAAATGTCGCATGGAGATCGTCGTAGAGAGAAAACTGACGTGACAAAAAAAATATAGGTCGTCCAGTCTCCTTACTGGAGGTAGGCTAAGAGAACTCCCAAAACCAAAACCCCAAGACCCTGAGTTCAAGAAAGTGTTTCGCATTTAACACCGGATCTGAATTTCCTATTATCCGATGTCTCACCACCAGTTCGATTTCGGCCCTCAGGTTTCTTATATAACTCGGCATAACAACCAAGACAACCTAATTACCAAAATCGTCCATTTAGTCCTTCGTATAACCCACAACAACCTTTGTACCATCAACCAATGTATCACCCGACATACGAACCACCATCTCCGTCTCCGCAACCAAATCAAGTGTATTCTCCGCTTAACCGTCTTAATCTTGATGTGGATATGGAGAACTTATTTAGTACGAAAGAATATTATGCGAGTCAAGGTTCAGATCACGATTATTATGTGGGTCAAGGTTCGGACGGTAATCAAGAATTTTATACGGGTCAAGATTATTCTATGGGTCATGGTTCGGCTCCCGTTGAAGACGACTCTCCGGTCGAAGAGGTGGCGGCGCCCGCTAAAGGTAAAAAGGTTTCAAAACGTCTCCCAAAGACTGTACAGCCAAAAGAAGGTTTCAAAATGTCGCCATGGACAATAGCGGACGAGATCGTGTTGTGCCAAGCGTGGTGTGACGTGTCGGAAAACAGCATCACAGGAAACACTATGAAGAGTAAGGGATTTTGGTTAAAGGTTATTGAGTACTTTAAGAAAGAAACGGGGTCGAACCAAGGATACGATTCCATCCTCAACAAATGGAAAAATAGAGTTCGTCCTAGAATTGGTGCATTTTGTGCTATTTTCGATAATGTCCGACGGAGGAACAAGAGTGGGTCATGTGACCTCACTGTGTATCAAAAAGCGTGTGTGGAATATGCAACTGAGTATGATCACGAATTTTCATTGGAGCCGTGTTGGCAAATTTTGAAGAATCATCATGCTTGGAAACAAGTTGAGACGCTTGTATTTTACTCTAAACAAAACCCGGGTAGCAAAAAAGCTAAGACTTCTGAAACCACCTCAAGCTCAGCGCAAGGTGGTTTGAATTTGAACGAGGATGCAGCTGGTTCTGAGGAAGAGGTACGGGAAGTGCGACCAATGGGTCGGGATCGAGCTAGAGCTAAGAAATCATCTATCTCCTCTCGTTCTGAAGCTTCATCTGCTGGAGGGGGAGGTATTGTTGACATGGTAGCCGATAAATGAAAGAGTTTCAAGGCAGTGGGTTGGGGAAAAAAGAAGGAGCAACAACAGTCCTATATAGACTTGAAGAATCGAGAATTGGATATCCATGAAAAGGCCAATCGGGAGGCAGCGGAGTTGAAAAGACAGGAGCTTGAGCTAAAACGTAAAAACCTTGAACAAAAATTAAGTATGAAACGGGACAAAGACTTACGCTTCTATATGAAAAAAATCGACGAGACTGTGCCCGATACAAGAAGAAAAACTAATGGAAATGGAGCAACACATTAAGGAACTCTATGACTTAGATATTTAGTTTAAACTTTTAATTATCATTGTAATATTTTTTTAATTTTATGTATTGTAATGTTTTAATTTTATTTGAATAATTATATATTGTTTTTATTATTAATGAATTTAAAATTTTTTTGTTAATTTTTAAAAAAAATAATGGTCGTCTTACTGTGGCTAAAAAGTCGCTTGTAGGTCGTAGGAGAAAGAAAACTGACGTGGCAGGAAAAATGTAAGTAGTCCAGTCTCCTTACTGGAGGTAGCCTAAGGATGTAAAATCTTGATTATCCATTTCATTTTAGGGAAACACATCTTAGAGTAACATGAGTCATTTCTTAATTAAAAAACACTTTTATTTTTAAATTTAAATATCTTATTATCTATTTATATATTTTATGATCTAATTTCTATCATATTTTTTAAAATTTTATGTTTTTTAATTCAAAATCCATTTTGATGTATTTTTATTTTTTTTATTTTAAATACTCAAAAACCGTTATTTTGCGCGAATACCATGCTGGTTTACACAATGGAGTAACTAAACAAGTCATACCATACAAATTTTTGGGACCAAGTTTATTATCGAAAAATCAAGATTTTTGATTAAAAAAATTACAGTACGGGAAAAAAGTACGCATTTCTACCACTCAATTAACCATGTAGGTCGACGAAAATCTCAACTTTCACCACAAATGTAGAGTAAATAATTATTCACAAGCAAATGAAGCAACTAAATAGACTCTAAAAGATGAGTTATTAGATCAAACATGTTCATAACTGTAGCAGCAGAACACAATAACTTGTTCAGAATTATTTAGAAGACGAATTTGCTATATGACAAGTATACAACTCAAGAATAAGAGAAATGATCATACAAGAAACCATCATCAAAGTCATAACCATGGCATTTCCCGGTAGTCACTTGCCATGCTAGTGTTTGTTTCCACCGTAGCTTGAACCTTTGTACCAGTCGTTTCAAGAAACCGCCACTTTGCCTTCGACCAAGCGTGACACTGGCTTCGCTGCAATGGATCTTCCTCCTCCAATACCTCCACATTTTATCCAATAACACAATATGATTATAACTTCTAAGCATCGCAACTTAAAGTGACATAGAATTTATGAAAATTTATTAGGACCACCCATCATTCCATGTGGGAGAATCGGTCTATATCATACTGAAAAGTCGTTATCCTATTTGTAGAACTTTAAACAACTCCTCATGTGGTCCACTTTAAGCTTGTTTAGATAGTTTAAACTTAATTGCTAACATTATATCAAGAACATGAGTTTATGATACAAATTTATGTCTTCCAATAATTTATGAGAGATAATACACCAATGAAAAATCGACAAGTTTCATCAAATAAGATATAGTCTTTGGTAAGATTTATAAAGGAAACTAATAATCATACCAAATAAAAGTGTGGATTGAAGTGACTTTGCTAAGGTGGTAGGGTCCAATATGGTCCAGAATTTTTAGTTGCGTAACATCATTGATATTTTGAAAATGGACCAAATATTTTAAGCAAATGGTACTTGCAATAAATGAATTAGGATGAAGTTTTTTTGGCTTATATAAAAGAGTTTGATAATAACATTAGTGAATCCACGTGGTTTATAAAAAGGTTTATAAAATTATAAAGAGACTGTAGGTCTTTATCAACAGGATCTCAATGAGCCTTAAACGACTTATAGTCCTTTGAATAAATCCAAAGATACTATGAGAGACAAAAACAGTGAATACAAATATTGACGCGGAATATCAATATCTATACCAAGATGAACACAAGAACAAAATACTAAACTTGCTATTACTATTACTATTTGATTGTGAATGATCAATCAACTGTCTTGTTTACAATGCTATTCTACGTTCCTTTTATAGACTTAAGGAACCCTAAACGCGTTAAGAGATAATGCTTATCTCTTCCTAGATGAACGCTAAATGATAACTAATACTAATATTACAACCAGACTTAACTTTCTGACTAAACAGTATTAACTTTAATACTGTCACACTTAAGTTAGTGCTGGCAGACTTAACTTGCTCTACCAGACTTAACTTCTATACTAACAGTACTAACTATTACTCTATCAGTACTAACTTGAACTAACAGACTTAACTTTAATACTAACAGTATTAAGTCTGTTTACAATATTTTCCTAACAATCCTCCCCTAACTTGATCTTCATTCATGAACTTCAAGTTCCTTCAGAACAATCTTTAGCTTTAACTACTTTAAGCTTCACCTTGGGCTTTAGAGGATTGTCTTGAACTTCTGTCTTCAAAATAATATGACTTTATGTCTTCAAATCTTGACAGCAACTAGTCTTTAACTCTTGTATCAGCAACCTTGACAATTTTGTACATCAAATCATAAAGTTTCAGTCTATTCTCATCACTTCCAGGTGTGTTAACTCCTGTGAGAGGTGAATCATTGAAAATGTAAATGGATTTGATGTCTCTTTACCAGTTAGCCATTAACTCTGGAGTAGTCAGTTCTTTGGCCACCAGAAAGGTGTATGTCCATGGTCAACTGAAAACCATTTCAACTCTCAGTACTTGAAACATTGGTGAGTTGAATACCATATGGTTTTTGGCAAACCATTACAGCCATCAACGGATTTGATATGCCTTTACCTGTAGCCGTTTGCTCAGGGCTAGTCATGCTTTAGTATAAATACTATGGTGCATAGAATACCATACAATTTTTGGTAAATTGTCAACCATAGAACGGATTTGATAGGTCTTTACCAAGCAGCCGTTTGCTCTTGGACTAGTTAGTTCTTATGTCTGTTAAACATGGTGAACCAAAGACCATTTGTTGTGTGGTGGTTAGCCAACACTCAAACCCTTTCTGCCTCTTCATGAGCAGATGTGACTGTGTCATCATCATTAGAATCTTCAAATTCTTCCAACTGTTGTTTCACAAACTTGATCAGCTCCAAAGCCATAGAGCTTTCTTCTTCAGTTTCTAACTTCAATTCCAACATCTGGATTCAGCTCCAAAGCCATAGAGCTCCAAAGCCATAGTGCATGGATTCAGGGGAAGTTCTTCATCTATATTACCTTTAGGGGAAGCTTGTGCTTATTGGTTTTGTCATTATCAACTAGGGGAAGATTGTTGGGAATTATACTTTGAAAAGTGATACAACAATATACGAACATACCACTACTAAGAGGTGTTTTTTTTTTTTTTTTTTTTTTTTTTTTTTTTTTTTTTTTTTTAACAAGAATACTAACGAAATTAGTGAAAACAAATACTAACATAATACACAAACTCTTACATAGGAGCAGGAAGGCAAGACACTCATAAGGATTTCCCGCAAGCCAGCCTGAAGTCGTCTGAATACCACTTATCGTCACTTCCAACAGCAACACAAACAACCCACAGTAATGAGGGTGGAACTGAACCTGTGACGTAAACAACCTTTCAGCAGTGGAGCCCGGATCGGATAAATCTTGTCCACAAACATATACACAGTTTTCCCATTCGTTAAGTCCAGGACATGAACAGAACTCTTGGGATATAACCGCCAACCACTCACAACCCATTCATCTTGTGTTCTCCAAAAATCTTCCACATCATCAGAATGAAGGGACTGACACAACAGATTAATATCCCTCCAGAGGTCCAAACCAACATCCACATCTGGGTTCAATGCGAAAATACCGATTCAGATCCGGCGGACGTAAAGAGAAGTATCTCACGATAGACATAGGTAGCAACTCTTTCACAGGTAGACAAAGTTCTTGTGCCGTCGATTTATTCCTGATACATACACAAGATAAAAAGTGTTACGAATCGGGCAACGCGCACAATCTCTCCCCCAATCTTTAAATGCTCCATTAACGGAAAGGGGAGGAATAATAATCCTCTATATCAACATCACTGTCACTCTCAGAACTGAGGAAGTCGTCACTGGACTATTCCCACAAAGAGGTAACACTTTTTCGCACAGCCACGATGTTTACTACTAGACCGAGGAGGAGAATAGTCTAGATTCAGAAATGGATCAACCTTTACCCTTTGGAACAACAATCTCAATCATCTGGGAGGTTGTCCACAACCAACAACCCAGCACCAGAAACATACTGACCGCGAAAGAGAATCCCAGCTTAGTACTCTCCATCAAACTGAGTCTGGTTCAGCAGCAACTCTAGACAGACCAATTCTGCTCCGACCTCATCACATCCAAGAAAAACGCATTAATTCCTCCTGTGTGGTTCAAACATAACAGTCAATTGGTATGGTGATCTGTAAGACCGTTGACGTGGAAGAACTAATCGTCCAGAATCTGAAATGTGAATCCACGCTCATGATGAGAAGCAATCAGAATCCATTGCCTGCTAGAAGTTGGAACAGTGAGGAAGCAGTGACCAGTATATTCAAGTGGAACCACCTACCTATCAGTAACAGCAGATCCAGACATAGGAGTAGCCGATCCAGCAGGATGAAAACTACTACCACCAGCAGAATCAGGATCATCAGCAGGTTGTGTGGTAGCAGCAGGAACATCAGAGGGTTGTGAAGAAGCACGTTCAACCCGTTATCTTTTAGAAGGAGGCTCATTAATAGCAGCTTGGGTCGAAATAGATTATAACAGAGCACTCAACAAATGATCCATTTCCAGACGTTCCTGCAATAATCTCGTATCCCTTCAGTCACTGTTTGTTTTCGACATAGCCGTGACAGCTTTCATAGTGATGTTACCATTATGAGCCGCACATCACTGATTTTTAACTCAAGGTTACGCATCATTTTGGTGACTACTGATTGCTTTAGCCGCTTAACCCTTGAGTGCTCTATGCGTAAATATCTGCCAGGCTCTCTTCTTCCGTTCCTTAAGGGCATCATGCGCTCAATAAAGTAATCCTTCGTAGACATCAGCTCCCAACAAACTCACAGTGCAGTGCAGGATTTGTACCGACTTGCATCACAAAGTTCAACCAGATTCCGTGTCTTTCATACGCATCAAGAAGTTCTCTAATTCCTTCGTCACGCGCTCAGAAACAAGAGTTCACGTTTTTTCCGCCTGAGCCAAATCCTCAGTGCCTGTAACTGCTTGGGACCAACAACCGCGCACTTTGCCTGTTCTTCTTACGAGGCGTTGCCTGGCCTGTGCAACCTTCTGCAAGAAACTCAGCAGGGATCACCAAAATCTGGGGCCAAATGGAGCCTTGCCCTTATCAGCACCAACAGACGGACCAGCGGATTCAGAGATATCCGCGTGAGGAAGAACATCAGTAGAACGAGGAGCATGAAACTGCGCAAAGGCCGGAGTATAGAACTCTGTCCTGGCACGTCTATGAACCGACCTCTTGGACCCTAAGAGTGAACCTCCTCCTCTTTCGCAGTTCCCTCTATATCCTCAGGAGGGAACAGTAGCTTATCGTGACCCAGGCTTCAGATGCCATAAACGGATAATCCTTCAAGGTCAACCGCATCTTGAATATCCACATCCCCTTCTGTGGCACGGAGCACACCCCCAACCGTGGCGGTCCTCAATTGTTTAAAACCGTTTCGCAATGCACAACTTCTTTACTCGGGATACAAGTGTCAAAATTGCTCCCCCCATGATTTTCTTTGAGGTTCCCAACTCAGTTTCCAATGAGTCTATCCGTCCCATACACCTGTCAATCTTTGCAGATAAACTTGTTAGAAGTGCAGGGTCCTCTGCCCTACCGCGAGCATCGCTGTTGGTGATAGGAAGATCTACAGCCCAGAACAGTGTGTCTCCTCATGGAATACCACCAAGAATGGTCTCATCTTCCCATGAAAATTGAATATGAAGTACGTGTCTTCAGCTCAAGATAGTTGGCATGCCTGATAGGGGAACCATAAGAGAAACGGATTCCACAAGAGCAGGGTCAACAAAATCATAGGACGGGGCGGGGGGCCAAAAATGATTGGGTCAATATATCAGGGGTCCACATATCCAGCTGGTTTAGGGAACAGGGCCAATCACTAATGGCTCCATAAAACACAAAGGTCTGTGGCGGGGCGGTGGTAGGTGGAGGACGGCAGGCCTTCAGTGTAAAGGATCACTATGTGGAGAAGGTGTAGAACAGAAGGCCATGGTCTTCCAGTCAGTAATAGGCGAGGACAGGGATAGGTACTACCCATTCATCTCAGGCAGCCTCTCCGGTGTTGGTTCCTACCATGTGGAATAACGGAGGAGGTGAGGGAATAGGGTGTGCCTCAGCTCGGACTACCAGCAACCTGCATGTGGCAGGACATTTTCCTCATCAGCAGCATAAATCATTGCCAAGCAGCAGCATGGCAAGTCATAGTGGTGTCAAAGGTATTGCCTCCTCCACCATTTTAAAACTTCATTTAGAAAACAGTTTTCCCGAGTAAATATCCAAATGGGGGTCGAGGTTTCGGTCAGCTGTCTCTATAGGCCACAAGGCATTTGTAAAAAATTAGTGGGTACATTTAAAAAATTTATGCCTTGGTAGCTTAACATTTCGGCAATCAGCCCTTCTAATAAAGCGTGAAAAATTATAAACCTACCATTTCGATAACTAATAAAGGGCAGTGTGCAATGGAACATTTGAATTGATTCCAACTCCAGCCTTAGGGCTCAACAATGCAAAATGTATGCACCTAGAAAATCTCCATTGAGGATAGAGAATGGAGCTTAAGAAAAGTAAGGGTTCGACCTTGCTATACCCCAATGC
This sequence comes from Tanacetum coccineum, assembly GCA_026074375.1. Taxonomy (NCBI): domain Eukaryota; kingdom Viridiplantae; phylum Streptophyta; class Magnoliopsida; order Asterales; family Asteraceae; genus Tanacetum; species Tanacetum coccineum. The sequence continues at coordinate 31,865 of BQNB010010657.1, forward strand.
CCCCATACCGCGCAAAAATATCATCAAATTTGCATGTCAAAGATCCATGGCATCATCAAGATTAACTGAGCCCTAATGACGACTCATCACGACCACCTCACGGGCCTTCAATAGTTGCAACTCTAGGTCATAGACCCAGCAACCTTGGGCGGACTTTAGCTTTTGCCCAAAATTTTTGTTTGACCAAAGAGTCAAATACGACCAGTAGGGATCATGTGCGATTTAAAGCGTACCTCAATTGGATGGTCCCAAGTAAGCTGAGGATATCTGTGAAGTCCTCGAAACCATGTTCTCCTCGTCCCCAGGTAAGCGATTTCTGTTGTGATATCTTTTGTAACTGGAGTGCCACCATTGGTGAGTACTGAAAGAAGTTGAAAGAAACGAGTTACATACACAGGCAAGAGATTTTGGTGTATGTGTGCGTGGGAAAAATGAAAAGTTGATTTGGGATTAATTAGGTTACTTGTGACCACTGTGTGAAAAATTAACTTTTTAATTTGATTGGTACAATTTTAACCTTGAAAGTTGAAGTAATTGAGTGAAAATCAACTTGTACGCCGCCTAGTCAGACAAGTGGTGACCGCCAAACATCATATAGTAGAAATTTAAAACGAAAAACTATTCAACTACTATTTTTAAGACCAGCAGGAATAAAGTCATCCAGCAGTAACCAGTCTTAAAAACAGCAGAAACAAGTCAAACAGCAGAATTGATATGTGACCAGCACACACTCTTCAGGCAGCAATACATTGTTTCCACCATCAGTAAAGGAAATAACCAGCAGAAACCAAGTGACTAGTGGCAGCAGAAAGAGTCAGCCAACAGCAGAAACCATGTAGACAGCAGGAACAAACACCCTATCAGCAGAAATGAATCTACCAGCAGCATAGTCCATAGCTACCAGCAGGAACAAAGAATCCAGCAGGAACAATAACTTCCAGCAGAACCATAGTACAACCAGCAGAAACCATTCGTCCAGCAGGAAGGATAACTACCAGCAGAACCATAGTACAACCAGCAGAAACCAATCGTCCAGCAGGAAAGATAACTACCAGCAGAACCATAGTACAACCAGCAGAAACCAATCGTCCAGCAGGAAAGATAACTACCTAACCAGCAGAACCATATACAAAAACCAGCAGAAACCGATCGCCAGCAGGAAAATAACTACTCAAGCAGAACAAAGTACAACCAGCAGAAACTAACCTTGTCAGCAGAAATAATGTACAACTAGCAGGCATTATTGACTACATACAATCCCAAAGAAAAATTATATCCCACAAAACACCATATCCACCTGCAAGAAAGTTTGAAATATACAGCATATACAACAACAAATCCTCCCCATAGGCTATACCTCCCCTCAATTCACGAAAGAGGGATTCACCATCCCAATAGGACCCACCAGATACAACAAATCTGGAACCATCAAATAAATGCCTTTGTTCAGTAAATCAGCCACGATTGTCATCGGTGTGGATCTCAGCACTTGTATCAAGTTCTCTCTTATAAAGGTGATATTCTTGGTCCTTTGATGAAATGACTGGGTCTTTCACAATGTCATATTGTGCTCTGGTTGTCGATGAGATTTTGGTATTCAATGAAGTTTGAAACCATAATCCACAACTGTTTCTCTGAATGTCCAAAGAACCTATACTCGGAGGTAAACTCTAATAGATATTCAGAGGAGATGGTTGATACGGCAGTTTCGAGTTGTATTGTGTCCCTACCCATTTTTTAAATAAGTTTTATAAAGTGGCGGGATGTACTAACCTGGCGTCAGGAGATTCCGTGGGAAAGAGTAACGAGTACGGTTATGTGTGTAAAAATGGAGGTTTGATTTAATAACTGTGTAAACGTGAACAGTCATCGTTGGTTCCATTTATACGACGTCCTCGACAGGCGTGCACAGTTGGATGATCGATACGTGTCCCACTTAGCTTTTGATGGCTCAAATCGGATGGTAAGTGAAACGGTTGTGGGCCCACCTATCCCATCTCCGCCGTTTTTGCCGTTTCTAGGTAAATGGGCCCTCGTATTCGGCTACAGAACTCACTTTACAGTTTCGAGGAGTATGCATCCCAAGGATGGTTCGAGATATTTGTAGTCTAGGAACCGTGACCGAGGTTCCGGCCACGGCCACGTCTCCTAGACTGGGGGGACATGATGACGTATAGTATGGATCGACCCGACCCACACATACTATTGTGGGCTTGTTGACTGATATTGGACCTCCGGCCCGGTATCGCGGTCACGGCTGGTTGGGCTCGCGGGTCGCGGCTACTAAAACACCGTCCGTGGAACGCGGTGCACGCTTAAATTATCTCCAAGGATAATCTAATTAAATAAGAAGATATGTTTTACTTATTTAAAAGGATTCAGGATAATGTCGAATCCCTAAACTATCGGCCGTATCTTGGGCCGGAAAATACGAAAACCCTAAAGGGTATTCACTCTATAAAAGGAACGTAATTATCATTGGTACAGGTATCTCAAAAACCCTAATTACATTCGATTACTCCCTCAAGATCATACACTTACTCTCACGCCGGAGTCCAATCGTGGGATCCGCTCCCACGATAAGGTTAACGGTGTTTATTTCCTTGTGCAGGGTCCTTCAACAAATTCACTTGGTACAAGAACGAGGTACTCTACACCCGAATAGCAGCCTATTCGGATCAAACTAGACCCAACCTAACTTTTGTATCAACAACTACAAAAGTTACTAAAATTACCAAAAGCATTAATAAAACAGTTCATACAAAATAGATGCAACAACTACAAAATTGAACCAAATATTCTTAAAATTATCAAAAAGTAAATAAATTTATCGGAATTTATAATCAAGATAAAACAACTTACATCATCTTCTCCATTAGTCCTAATCATAGCAGCCCATAATTATAGCCACAAACAAAAGGAAATCAACCTCAATAACTTTCAATATTAAACAGAAACACCAACAACACGCAGCCTGAATAAGAAAAACTAATTACATAAAATAGAATCAAGAACCATATTAAATCTACATACCGTTAATGTAATCTTTAGGAAGATAGGAACGGAGTAGGTATGGAGGGCGGCAAAAGAAGTATCGAGAAAAAGAAACGAAACCTAATCTTTTAGAGTATAACTTTCTTTTCTAGTTAAAAAAATGCTAAACATATTTGAAACTTTGGTGGTTATAAATTAAGGGTAAAGTGTTCGTTAAAACGGCTTGAGCTCAGGTGTTGATTTTTGCCTCTTCCTTTGTTGTTTGTTTGCATCAGACTTTTTTTTGGGTACGATATACATGTTCAGTTTTGGCATCTTATAACAAAGTTTGTGATGGATTATTATGTTGAGAGCTTACGGGAAGGTAGCGGGTGTTTACTCAAAGTGTCTCTGGCTGACTGATGTGTTTGACATACTTCTTAGTTCTAATATTGGTGACTGATGGCTATAAAAGAATAAACATTGATGGTCATCTTTTAAAAATTAATCAAATCGTATAAAAATGTATTTAATTTATATCCAAATTTAATTTAAGGTATTTTACTTTTTTTTCTCAATTTAGTGTAGATAACTTATTTTTGTTACAATGGAGGACAAAACAGGTTAACCGGTCACCTTCTTCTCCGACATGATTTTCTGACACTTAGTTTTTAGAAAACCCACCACCACCACCTTCATCGATCATGAACCTTTTAATAATTGAACTTGTTGGACATGAACATTGAACCTTTTAATAATTGAACTCACAAACACCTTTGACGTTATAAACGAGCATCATATAAATATATTAATTTTAATCATATTCGAACTACTCATATTTTATTACAAGTAATTACGTCTTTTTATACTTTTGTCAAAGAGTATCGAGATGTAAGATTTTGATACTCCTGATGGCGTTTCTCGTTGTACGTAAATTATCGAATACCACTGCTAAAAGATTTTCGTTAAATTTGACAAACGAGTTTTGTTCAACTTTTTACTATACATGTTAAACAATTAGAGTACATAACTAAAATATAGTTAAATCCGGTTGCAAATATCACAAAGTCTGCTTCTATTAATTAGTAAAAACATGTTTATTTTTTTAGTAGTGGTGGTGTCGATGAAGGTGGTGGTGGTGAGTCGCTAGAAAATTATATCGTTGGAAAATTATGTTGGAGAAGAAGGTGACCTGATGACCCGGTAACCTGTTAATTGTCTTCAATTGTAACAAAGAAAAAGTTAGGTATACTAAATTAAAAAAAACGTAAAGTACCTCAAATTGAAATTGTGTATAATTTGAGTATACTTTTATGCAATTTGCCATCTAAAATTCAAGTTATTAAAACTTATGTTTTTAATTGAATTACAAAAAGTGTCTCATGTACTTCAAGATTCAATTTCACATTTTGTAAAATCAGATTAGGCGTTTAGTTAAAAAATAATTGAACATAAAGTTAGGTCCTGTTTGATTTATAAATAGGTTGAAGATTAGAATTATAATTTGAATTTGAATTTGTATTTGTATTTAAATTTGAATTTGAGTTTGGTTTTGTAACTTTCAAATTTGACGTTTCATTTTCTCATAGATTTAACATTAAATATAAATATGTGTGTTTAATCTTATCTATTATACTTAAAGATTGAGCACAAACATTTATTGTGGAGGCTTCAAGATGAGTGATACAAGCTTTGAGAATTGTACAAATATTTCCAATGTAAATGTCCTAACTATTAAGAGCAGGCGGATATGAAGAGTTATCCCTACTAAATTGGTTGTAATTAAGTTATAGGAATGCAAACAAACCTGTAATTAAAACGTTGATGGTTGTTAAATGCGTCTGATGTAATAGCAAGGCCATCAACAGTTTTTGGAGTTACAAGAATACACATAAACGGGTGATTAAAAGCCTAAAGTTGTTATAGATGGTTGAGATACAAACCCAGGCTCATTATAAATGAGATAGGAAGCCTTTTGGCTGCACAGGTGTAGAGTCTGATAGAACTCCTTAGATCGTTTAAGACTCTAGAATGATTAGTTCTCATCTATGGTAATGATAACACAGATTGAATATTTGCACATCGGAATTAATAAGGAACGAATCAATGTTATCACAAGGTTTTCTTTTATTAATCACAGCCTCAAATGATTCTTGAGGCTAAACACTAACTAACTATTAGCTAAATAACTATTAACTAACTAACTACTGTGTACACACACGCACACGTTTACTAGACTCTCATTGGGAGAGCTCTATGTTTCTGGATACCCTATACCAGACGCCTAATACCCTTTATATATAGGGTTTACAAGAAAACCTAGAGTACTAAGGAAGCTATCTTTGATATCTTTGACTTTTCAATGCATATCTTCATGGAAATCTTCCAGCTTTTAATTCTTTCATATGTAGAATACCAAAGTGTCATATTAAGCCCTTGTTGTTTCATTCGTCTTCATTTAAGCATATGTAGTTTTGTAATCATCAAATCAATAAACCCAACAATCTTCCCCTATTTGATATTACAAAACTATCTCCATGAATGAAACAATCTTCAATGCTTCCCCTTGACTTAAGACTTCCTTGAACATGCCACCACACATAATAAGCTGCAAATCAATAAACCTGTAATCTTCTTCCCCTTTTTGTAATAATCGAATAGGGGTCTTCTGAAGATATGCAACTTGGATCATAACAGCTACAAATCATATACCACAACTACTAATCCATCCTTCCAATGACTCAAATTGCCCACCATTACGCACAATAAGAAAAATGAATCTGAGCAGTAGAAATATAAACTAGCAGTAGTAATAATGATCAGCAGTAGTAACGAAACACTTCCCCTCAAGTGGTGCATGTAGATGGTTAAACATAAATCAATAAGCTTCCTGAAACCATATGTTTACCATAGCTTGAATCATCCGAACTCTGTAGGCTCCCTGTATGACACTGATGAAGAAAATAGAATATCACGAAAGTTGATAAATGAAGTTTAATTTCCAACTTGTGTCTTATGTCTGCGCTATCCACGTGACGTCGAACTTATACCAAGACCAAAATATAAGTAGACTACAATCTCTTGAAAAAATCCTCATCTTCTATGAGACACATACTAAGTGATAGCAAATGTACGTAGTAAGCATCATAAGGTAGATCGTACACCTTTGCTAGATTCATCAAGTCTTCGTCAACACCATTTAAGCACAAACAAGTTACCTCCTACTAAAAGGTATGATAAGAACACGCATCTGTGAAACTTAACTACAATATCAAATAAGTGATAATCAAACGTCTTCGTAATCACATCTTCAATAAATCCAAAAATATGCACTGTATGATATCGTCTTCACATCCGAGAACCAAAAATTACGCTCTGTCCGATATCGAACAAAGCTAGCAGTATAAACTAACTTCTCGGACGCCACAAGCAGTATTAAAACTTCTCGGACAAAGAAAGCAGTACAAATTTACACGAATAGTACTAACCTTTCTTTTGACAGTACTAACCAACCTTTACACCCAACAGTAGTAGTAGCAGTATTAATACCACACACACCATTCTGTAATCACGTCCATCAAACCCTAGATATGAATTAGGGTTTTGTGATTCTTTTCTTCATACGCGCACTTCTAGATCCAGTAAATGACTCAATAAGCGAACAACAAATCTTGAGTTCATTGAGGGAATAAATGAAAACGTATAACACCTCGTATTTTAGGTCATTGTATGACATTATGTAATTCATAATTTATTTTTAGGGTTTTACGCGTTTGCTCTTAAACCGTAAACGTTAAGTTAAATCGCGTAAACTGAAAATGATCATACAATGTAAACGGGCATTAAACGATTAAATGTTTGCATCAAGCAAGTGTTATATGATTATTATGAGGATAATTAATGACTTTGTTCATCTTATTTTTATCGGCTACGTAAAATGCTTACGTTTCATAATAAAATACGTTTAGGCATACCCGGAAGTTCTAAAACCTAACTACGCCTAAACGAATACCCACGATTATACCCAATACTCAAAATAATCAAAAATTACATCTTATATACATATATATGCCGAATTTCTATGATAAGACCAAGACTTTTCAAAGTTTACATCTTTTTACTTAATATCTAGATATTTCATAAAGTAACTCTTACACCTTTTACCAACTTGACTTGTTAAACTAAACTAGGGTTAGAAAGTAACCATGGTTTGGTTAAGAAGATATTTATACTATAAATACCCATGCATGCATAAGTGATCTTTACCTAAACTCTTTATACATGCAAAATTATTTCTTTCTCTCTTTTACACTCTCAAAACCCACGGCACAATATAGCCCTCAAACAAAATCCATACTTTGATTTTGTAAGATTATACAACCCTATACACAACATACTTAAGGTATTCTAAGGTGTTTGCAAGCATTGGTTCATCATTTTCAAGTAATAAGAAGAAAAAGGAAAGATTAGGGTTTTGGAAACCTAATCTAGGGTTATAAGCTTGAAAGCTTGATTTTGAATCTAAACACGGGTTTAGAACTTATATCTCATCTCTTACATCATTACTAAGGTTTTCTTAAATCCTTTATACTTTTATTTCTTATGATTTTATGTGTTATATGTTATTTACGGCTAAATCACCACTAATGACTTTCAAATATGTAAAATGAGTTTTTATTTGAGTTTATCAATTTATACACTTATTCTCATGTCCTAATGTTGTAAATATCATGGAAAAATAGATCTATAAAGATGTTAACTTATGGTTTAAGTATAAACATGTTTATGTAAAAATTAGGGTTTTTAATGTTACTTAATATAATTACAAATGAAAGTAATGAAATAAATTGTTAAAACTTGTTGCAATGAATTTACAAGGACTAGGGATGATATTGGACTTTATTATAAGTACCACAAGTGTCAAATGTGTTTTTAAGAGTTTTTATAGTAAACTACTAAGTTAATAATACATAAAACAAGGTTTTTATAAAGTTAAACATATAAATACTTAGGGGCTGTTTTAAATTCGAACTTAGACAGTAGGTATTGATATAATATAATAATAATACGTCTCGTGACGATTCCGAAATGATAAGAAACTTGAAAAACCGATCTATAACGAAAAAGATACGTTAATTACGAGTTTACGACTATAAATACTTTTATAAAACTATTTTTGTAACATCCGAGAATTTTCGAATTTAGAATGACGATGTCAATCTTTGACTTTTTAGGGTCTGGCTTGACTTATAAGACTCGTGGCTCTGATACCAATTGTGGAGTCTGTTAGAACTCCTTAGATCGTTTAAGACTCGAGAATGATTAGTTCTCATCTAGGATAATGATAACACAGATTGAATATTTGCATAGCGGAATTAATAAGGAACGAATCAATGTTATCACAAAGGTTTTCGTTTGATTAATCACAGTCCCCAAATGATACTTGAGCTTACACACTAACTAACTTAATTAGTTAACTAAAAAAGTATTAATAACTTAAATTATTGTGTAGACACGCAGCACGTTTAACTAGAAGACGCTAATTGGGAGAGCTTAAAGTTCTGGATACCCTATACCAGACGCCTATTACACCTCTATAATATATGGTTCCAGTCTATGGTCTTTTAAAAAGGGATTCGCGAAATCTAATGGAAATAATTCTTTTCATACAAAAAAAACAAATAAGGAAAAAAGTACATTAAATAGTCAAAAAATCGATGTTTGAACAAAACTGTCGCAAGGATCCTACGCTGCAATTAGGAAGAAATAGAGCACAAAAAATACAATTGAATTATAACAATGCTATACATGAATAAAAAATAGAAACTAGGGACAAAAGAGATATTACAAAGTAAAGATATAATAAAAAACCTGCAGTACTAAGGAAGTTATCTCTGATATCTTTGATTTTCAATGCATTATCTTCATGGAAATCTTCCAGTTTTAATTCTTTCACTATGTTAGAATACCCAAAGTGTCATATAGCCCTTGTTGTTTCATTCTGTCTCATTTAAGCATATGTCGTTTGTAATCATCAAATCAATAAACCTTAAAAACAAGGTATCCTAACCTCATATATAAAGTTTCTATGTTTGCAATTTTTTTTTTGCTTTATATTGTGTCATATTAAGCCCTTGTTGTTTCATTCGTCTTCATTTAAGCATATGTAGTTTTGTAATCATCAAATCAATAAACCTAACAACAGGTATCCTAACTCATATTAAAGTTTCTATGTTTGCAATTTTTTTTTTGCTTTATATATTTCCTTTTCATCTCTTTAATTATAGTAGCATTTTAAGCCTTTTTTTACTATATGTGTGGTCCGTTGGCAGCAAACCCACCCAGTTAAAGTTTTTTTTACACGGATCAGTGTGTTAGTGACACATTATGAATGAGTCAAGTCGAGGCTCAAGCCTATGAACGTTTAAGATACTGATACTTCAGCTTACTAGGTTTTTGGTGACTTGCTAGGAACATGACTAATATGAGCAAGCTGATTAAGAAGCAGATGAATTGAGATTTAAGGAAAATTTAAAAGAAATCGTGATACGTGGGGTAAGAGTTCCCTGGGTTCTTGGTACTGTAGAATGTGGATCTTGGTGTTTTTTAGATGATTATCATGTTGATGTTGTTTAGACTGTGGTAATCTTGCTTTTGAGCATGTTATAACTTGATATTTTCTTTTTCAAGAAATTTGCAACACACTGCTTGGAACAAGTTGGTGTAAGTTGAGCCACATTTTGAAAATGGGTTGTTTTATATTGATATAAGTTTTTTTGTGATATTTGCAGCTTCAGCCTTTCAAGTTTTAAGGTTTAGGTGCTCATCGAACCGGCTGTCATGTAGCAGTTAGCTTTAAGACATTATTGATAACTTTTTAGGCTGGAGGGGTTTTGATAAAATTGTACATGCTTGAAACCAGTTGGCGTAAGTTGCGCCAAACACTTTTCACTTAACAATCTATAAAAGCTTATAAGGTATCACCTCATGATCTATAGTTGTACACATTCTTGGTTTTTTTGAAAATAGGTTGATATAAATTGTTAGGAATACGAAATTCCTAGGAAAGTGTCAGTCATTCCATAGATAACGATCGTTAGCTCGTTAAGTAATATTTGGAAACTTACATAGTTAGCTTAGAAAAAAGCCCATGGACAAAGCCCATAAGCCCATCCATAGCCGGCCATTGTAAGTATATAAACACATCTCCCTTGAAGAGGTGTTGGATGTTCATTATTTCACACACATAATACAAGATTCCTTTCATGTTTCTTTCTCTCTTTAAAATGTTCATCCAACGACCCTCTCTCTAAAACAACCTATCTTTCTCTTTTCATGTATGTTATTTGATTGCTCTTCAATTGGTATCAAGAGCCATTGAGTGATTTGCTTAGTTTTTGTGTTTGATTTTTTTTAGTTCGTTTTTTCCTTTTACACCGTACGCCTTCTTCTTGTTCTTTCTTTATTTTCAAAGATTTTGTGTACACTAAAGGATTATTTACCTTGGTAAATCCGATCTAGTATCTTTAAGATATAGGTGTACAAGCTTAGATTCAAGAAAAACATCATCTTTGTTCATCTTTTGTATTCGAAAAGCTTTAAAAGGT